>PVIH01000090.1:143455-378568 GCA_004025045.1 Sigmodon hispidus
TTTTTTTTTTTTTTTTTTTTTTTTTTTTTTTTTTTTTTTTTTTTTTTTTTTTTTTTTTTTAATGAGGCTGGAGTGATGGCTCAGCAGTTAAGAGCACTGACTGCTCTTCCAGAGGACCAGGGTTCAATTCCCAGCACCCACATGACAGCTCACAACTGTCTGTAATTCCAATTCCCAGTTCCAGGAAAACACCAAGGCAAATAAATAAAAGTAAATAAAGTTTTAAAAACATCTGGATGCAACCATGTCAGAGAGAATAGCCCACTATGTCTTCCGTTTGCTGTTGCTCTTGGCTTGTATGTGTGAACAGATCACTGCATTGAACTGTAACTTTGTGCAAGTCACTGAAAAATATTTTAGTTATGTTTATTAACTACCTACCTACCTACCTGTGTTTTCAGATGCTCTGCGCTGCGCTGTTGCCCACACACTGGGCATTTTGTTGCTGATGATTCTTTTTCCTCAGATGGTCTGACCTACTTGTGACATCTGGACACAGAGAGACTTCTGGAGCTCTATGTCCCTTCAGCTCTTCAATTTAAGACCTGCTTCTTGGGCTGGAGAGATGGCTCAGAGGTTAAGAGCACTGACTGTTCTTCTAGAGGACCTGAGTTCAATTCCCAGCAACCACATGGTGACTCACAACCATCTATGATGACATCTGGTGCCCTCTTCTGTATACTGTATACATAATAAATAAGTAAATCTTAAAAAAAAAAAAAGACTTGCTTCTTTTTTACTTGTGCTCAGTATATACAGAGAAGAATTTGGAGGTGTTGAAATTTGTCACTGGTGTAAGCCGGTTCTCAAGAACAAAAACAGGGCTGGAATGATGGCTCATTTGGTAAAGCTCTTACCTTGGCAGCATGAGGACCCAAGTTCAAGTTCAAGCCAAAGAATACACATGCAAATGTTCACAGTGAGGTAGATACAGGAGGGTTTCCTGGGACTCACTGGCTAGACAGCCTAGCATAATTGACAATAAGAGAACAATAAGAGACTCTACTTCTAAGGAAAAAGATGAGTGCTTGAAGACTGTAGCCTCCATGTACATGAACACAAACACACACACAGACATACATACTATATATACACGCACACACACACACTCATACACTACACTACACACACACACACACACACACAGACATACACACACTATATATACACACATACACACAGACTCACACACTACACACACACACAGACATACATACACACACTATATATACACACGCAAACACACACACTCATACACTACACTACACACACACACACACACACACACACAGAATTGGCCCATCAAGGACTGGAGTGATAATGCAGCAGTTAAGAGCACTGGTTGCTCTTCCAGAAGACCAGGGTTCAATTCCCAGCACCCACATGGCAGCTTACAGCAGTCTATAACTTCAGGTCCAAGGGATCTAGCACCATCATACAGATAGATGTACATGCAGGCAAAAGACTAATGCACACAAAATTAAAATTAATCTTTAAAAAATTTAAAAAATAATTGAATTGTCAATCCAGTTTCTTTCCAGCACACCACTATGAGTTAGCACCAGGAGCACTTTTCTCAGAGTAAAAGCCAGGTGAGGAGGTGTGGGAGCCATGCTGGCTAGCAGTGAGCCTTCTGACATGTTCTTTGCATGCCCTAAAGATGGATACACCACCTTTCATTGTAAAAGCTTGGTGGAAGCCAGTTTGGGTGTTTCTCTCATTTTCCATTCTTTTCTCTTAAGTACATCTTTTCTATCTTACCTCCAAAAAGAACTGCTTACTATTCTGAACTGGAAGACAGCCATATAGTTATAGTTTGCTTTAAAGAGAAAGTCACATGCCATGCCTTCAACTCCTAGCAACTGAGAGGTAGAAGAAGGTGGATCTCTGAGTCCAAGGCACCCTGGCCTAAATAGAAAGTTCCAAGACAGGAAGTATTACACAGAGAAACCCAGTATATATATAATATATAAAAGACAGAAAAGAAAAGAAAAAGAGAAAAACACGGACACATAGAAAAATACACAATATATCATAATTTGTGAGCTTCAGCAAAAACTAATGCTGAAGAAAAAAAGAAGAAAGGTTCATTGTAAAGAAAATGTATCAACCTTCAATGCTAAAAAAGACAGCAAATGAAATCCAAAGTAATATGGGAGAGGATAAAATTAAGAGTAGAGAACAATTATATTGAAAATAGAAAATCAATATAAAAAGACCAACAAAACCAAAAGATGATTCTTTGAAAGAAACAATAAGATTGAAAAACCTCTAGTTGGCTTAGTTTAGGAAAAATAAAGATACAATTTTCTAACATCAGAAAAGGCTGAAGATGTGGCTGAATGTAGAACACATGCTTAGAATGTCTGAGATCATGGGTTTGACACACAAACACACACACACACACACAAGTGTGGGTGGTGGGGATGAAATGACAAATATCAGAAATGAAGAAGATGCTATTCTGGATTCTAAGGCTATCAAAGAATTTTAAAAAAGAATATATGAATAACACTTTGCTCAAAAATTTAATGGTCTAAGTGAAAAGAATCAATTCCTTGAAAAATGTAATCTACCAAACTCCCACAAAGATGAGAATATAATGGAAATAAGCCTCTATCTGTTATTGAAATTAAACAAATAATTAATAATCCTCCACAACAGAAAGAGCCAGCTCTAATGGTTTTAATGATGAATTACAATAAACATTGAAGAATTGGCTGGTTGTGTTTGCTTTGAGACAAGGAACACATGTTGCCCACCTGACCCTGAACTCATAAGTTCAAGCAATCCTCCTGCCTCCATCTCTTGAAATGCTGGCAATGGTACAGAAATGAGCCATCCAGATTGCTCATTTTTAAAAAACAAACAAACAAACAAAAAAACAAACACAAAGTTTCATTGGCCAGAGATGTGGTTGAAATAGAGCACATGAGGGAAGTTGAGTCTCATTATTTTAAAGTTCTCTCTCTCTTTCTGCATGTGTGTATGTGTATGTGTATGCGTGCGTGCGTGCGTGCGTGCGTGCGTGTGTGTGTGTGTGTGTGTGTGTGTGTGTGTGTGTGTGTGTGCGCGCGCGCGCGCGCGCGCCCATGCATGTGTGAAACTATGTGGATGGAAAGAAGGCTAAGCAGTTCACAGCTCCTGTTCTAGGAAAGAACCTGAGTTCAGTCCTCAGAACCCACATGGTTTACAACCATCTGTACCTCCGGCTGCAGGTGCCCTCTTCCGGCCTCTATGGTCATCAAGCACAGGTAGGTAAAGCATACAAATCATATATACAAATCAACCTAAAAAAACCATTTAGGTTATCATTCATCATGAACCTTTGAAAGTAGATTTTAATTTTTAAACATTGTTTAAACATTTTTTAAAATATTTATTTTAGTTTTATGTGAATTGATGTTTTGCCTGCATGTATATCTGTGTAAAGGTGTCAGATCTTGGAATTACAGACAGTTGTTAGCTGCCATGTGGATGCTGGGAATCAAGTTCAGGTCCTCCAGAAGAACAGTCAGTGCTCTTAACCACTGAGCCATCTCTCTAGCCCTGTTTAAACATTTTAAATATGTGTTTAGATAACTGAGATTTTTTTTTTTGCAACCTCAACTTTTGTTCCCAAGGCCTGTGCCTCTCCATAGTCTACTCTTGTGGACAAGAGCAAGAGAAGAATAACTACAGATGCATTGAAAGAGTGTGACTATGAGCATGACTTGGATGCGAAGGGAATGTTTGTTTAGCTTTTCCAGTGGGGATGGCTAGCATTTCACTGCACACACTGAACAGGTGCTAATCGATGGGTAACATGAAGCACAGTGGGGAGTACTGTGTGGTCTAGAATCAACAAAAAGAACCTTGGTTCATGCTGAACAGAACTGGCTATAGAAAAGCTCACAACCCTGTGAGATAGATCTACTGTGTATCTCGAAAATGTAGGCCAAGCCTTGACATTTGACAAAGCACATTTGTACTTTTTGATTGATTAGTTTGTATAATCTTTATTGTCTCTTAGTGCATTAAATCCATTGTTATGTTCTTTTTAAAAGAACTATAATAGTGGGTCTGATTCATGCTGAGGATGTTGCAAAGGCTAGGTGAATAAAATACACAGAAGGCTTATCCCTCTTCAGGATGACTGCTTGCCAAAGCATAATCAGAAAAATCTTTCCTCTTGGCTAACATTGGTTTAAGAAATATTTTTCAAATTTGCTAGAAAAATAAGCACTTTCCCCTCTGGTCCAAATATAAAGACCCTGGGATAGATGATAGACACTTGCTCCTTACTTAAACAAAATGTCCTTTCTAATTCTCAAGGTTTTTTATTTTTAAAAAATAGTTCCAGGAAATGTAATATATATGTTTATTATATACACATACATACAAGTACGGTTGCTATTCCATTTTGTTTGGACATGTGTCAGGACATGTGACCATTAATAATTAGATAATTTATAAAAAGTCCTTCTTCAGTGGCCTGCAAAGGATAAGATACTTAAAATATTATTTTTCTAATACCTGTGATAGAATGCTTGCCAACATATACATTTAAAGTCTTGGTCAAAAAGTAAGCTTAGTTTGAAAAATAAAAATTGACCAAGAGGCTAACTATCTATCTGAGGGTCTGAGGGGCCATTCAGGTATGGGGATATAAGGGCAGTAACCAACACCTGGGCCGTGGAAGCAAGAAGATCAGGAGTTCAAGACCATCCTGAGCTATGATAGAGATCAGGATCATCTTGGGCAACAGGAGAGTCTTTCAAAAACAAAACCAAAAACCAACCCATCAACCACCAGAGAGCATTCTGGGCATCATTACATGGAGCCATTATGAAAGGAAAAAGACCCTAATCATTGAAGAACTAGGAGTCAGTCACTTCAGGACACTGGTTTTGCAGTTATTCTTTTCCATAGTGTTTCTCTTCATGGGTATGGGGCAGGAAAGCTTCCCACACCATGCCTCAGATGCCTGACTATGTTCTGTGATGGGCTCATAGCAATGTGAATTGAGTGGATATGGTTGCATTAGAGTCTGAGCAAGAAAGTGTTGACACCCCCCGACACTCCCACCCCCGTCCTGGGCTGCTACCCGCTACAAGAAACCACAGTTAGATTAAAGATATGCTATTTATTCCCATAGGCTCTGAATATAAAAATAATACATAATTAATATTCTTCCTGGAGCCATGGAGGGACTTTAGGAGACCAGTTTGTTCCACTATCTCTATTCACTGGTGTTTAGATGTATGGCATTTGACAAATGCAGGATCATGGAATAATCCGGGGTTATCTTTCTAAACAGAAGAACCTGTTGTTTTATAGTTAGGGTCAACCTGCAAATCTTAGGAAAGATATATAAAACAGAATAAGAATGGTAAGCATTGGTGGCAGAAGGGATTGTTTGGAGATAGTTATTGCCAGGGCAAGAGCCTTATTGTTACCCAGTGTTGACTGTCAAATCAGATCTTCCTAATTTTGGAGGATAAACAATCTTTCTTTATGGCTCATATACTGACCTCCAACTGGCCATGTGATCCACGCTAGCTTTGAACTCTCTATGTTCTCAGGTCAGTCTCTGAGTTCTGGGATTACAGGCCTGTACCTCCATGCCTGGTGAGTAAGAATTCTTCAAATACCCTGCATGCCAAGTTCTTTACTGGTACTGTGGTGTAGAGATAATGGATTAAGGATGGCTGGTCAGTTTATCATTAATGTATACAGATAAAAGAAAGACATTCCCCCCTTTGAGATAGAATTTCTCTGTATAGCCCTGGCTGTCCTGGATCTCTCTAGGTAGACCTAGCTGTAGTGACCTCAAACTCAGAGATCAACTGCTTCTGCCTTCTGAGTGCTGGGATTAAAGGTATACACCACTGCTGTCCAGCTAAAAAAGTATGTCTAAGAGGCCCACCACAGCCTCATGCTGATGGAATGACAGGCCATTCAAGTAAGACACAGTTCCCTTCCCTGTGTGGTTAGAGCCCTTCCAGCCATCAATAAGCTTGCAGGATTCAAGAAGGTTCTTGATGAACAGCCAAATCCAGTTCCTTATCACGTGTATCATGAACACAATGGTGGGAAACAATGCAGTTTGACCCACCCTAATGTCTCAGTAAATGAGGGAGGGGGTGTCTGATTTTCTTGTTAGATTCGTGTTCACTAGTGGAGGGGGCAAATAAGACTGAGGCCCAGTTTCTAATGTCTTTGTTCATCTCCCAGCCAGCCAGCAGCTTTTTCTCTTTATACAGTTGTGAAGCATTGTCCTTGGGTGAGTGTTTAGCTCTATTCATCTTTTTTAAAAGCTAGGTTCGCATAAAAGGTGTGAAACTGCATATAAAGTTTTCCTATTTGTGAAGTAGTGTGATAATCCAAGAGTTCTTCATAGATGCAAGAAGGTAGGTGTGGAGGTCTCAATGAGAACAGCCCAATAGACTCACAGATTTGAATGTGTGGCCACCATGAAGGTGCGGTCTTGTTAGAGGAATTGTGCATGTGCGCATGGAGGGGGGGCTTTAGGGTTTCAACAGCCCAATGCCAAGCCCAGAGTTCTCTCTCTCTCTCTCTGTCTCTCTCTCTCTCTGTCTCTCTCTCTCTCTCTCTCTCTCTCTCTCTCTGCCAGCAGATCAGGATGTGGCTCTCAGCCACTTCTCCAGCACCATGTCTGCCTGCATGCCATCATGTTCCCTGCACTGATGATAATGGACTAAACCTCTGAACTGTAAGCCAGCCCCAGTTAAATGCTTATCTTTGTAAGAGTTGCCATGGTCATGGTGTATTTTCTCAGCAATAGAACAGTGATTTAGACACTGAGGGTGCTGCTTCCATTTGCTTTGTTGCAAATACCCTAACAGCAAGCAGCAAAGAGGAAGAAAGTGTTTATTTGGCTTAAGATTCCAAGTTAGAGGTTATCATTTTTGGAAAGTTAAGACAGGAACTTGAAATATCACAGTCACTATCAAAAGCAGAATGAAGAGAATGCATCTAGGCCTTTTGCTTGCTTATCAGCATTCTTCATGCATACAGTTTATGGCCCAGTCTAAGGAATGATATCCTGCTACCCATAGTGGACTGGATCAGTTAACAGTCAAGACACTTCCCACAGACATGTCTACAGGCCATCTGGTTTCCCCAGCCCTTATCTGTGGATTTACATAAGGACATAAAATTTGAAAATAAGTAGTAGAAATTTCTTTGGGACCTGCTGATATTCACAGTATGAATGATATAATATTGGTATGCATGGCTACAGTGAGCATGTTGACTGTATCCTGAAATACAGTGAGTGTTTCAGGCCTGGTTAATTACTTCTATCTGAAGCCAATTTCATCTACTACCAAAAATTCCAAGACCTGAATATAGATGTCTCCTGTCCTTGTTTCCACAACCTCCAGCAATTCTCTCAGAACTCTGGCTTGTGAAACTCAAGTTTGCTTGGGGACGTCAGCTGGAGAAGGGATTTCTGGAACTCACAACTCAGTATGGTTCCTCATGAGGAGCACCACCTGTTTTAAGCCCGTGGCCCCCTTCTCAGAAGAGATCAGTCTCTTCTCCCAGGACATGGCTTTGATCCCTGCCCTGAACCCTAACTACAGTGCCAGAAAACGAGGCACATGGAGATGATTGTTGTGATTTCAAAACTTTCACACACGTGGCTGCTGAGAAATAAAAATTACACACATTTAGCGGCCAACATGTAAAAGCTGAAATGTAACTGAGGCAGAGTACTGCCGGTGGCCTACTGCAATGTGGACTCCTTGAGGTCTGTATGGTACCGCCTTCTGTGAATGTGCTATATAACTAAAGAGGCTAATGTGAGAAGTGCATGTGCTATTATCTAGAGGGAAAACTATGCACATAGCGGCATAAATACATAGAAATCTGTCACAACTCTAGGTGACAGTTACTTTAAATAGCAAGACTGCACATGTGTTGTATATATGCATGTATTATGTGGTATAATTATTTTAAATTTTAATTTCAAAGATGAACATTGATTTCCTACAATAAAAATTATTTTATTGTTTTAGACATGTTGTATCACCAAGTGTTTGTTTTTTTTTAATATGTGGTAAAATGATAACATAAATGTGTTGAAGGACACAACTGTTTTTGCCTTTTGGCAATGTGAAGAATGTTGCTGTGAACATTGGTGCTATGGTTTGAATACGGCTTGCCCCCTAAATATTTCATATTCTAGAACCTTAGTTTCCATGAGGCATTATTGAAGTCACAAACTCTTTAAAAGATGGGCCCAGGGGAAATTGATTAGGTCATGCTGATACCGCCCTCAGAAGGAATTATTGTAATTCTCATGAGACCAGATTAGTTCCCTCAAGAATGAGTCATTTAAAAACATTAAGGTAAGCATAATAAGAATTATAGATGACAAACCCATTGCCCACAATAATAAGGAAAAGCTGAGATCATTTCCTCTAAGATCAGAAAGAAGACAAGGATGTCCACTTTCACTACACATACACAGTCTGGTATTAGAAATCTTAGTCACTGAAAATAAAAAAAGGTAAGACAAAGGGCATCTGACTAGGAAAAGAGGTCAAGGCATCTGTGTTTGCACATAATTCGATTTTATGTATAGAAAAACCCTAAAGATTCTACCAAAATGCTGTTATAACTGATAAATGAATGCAGTAAAAATATAAAACCAGCAGGACATAAAAATCCCAGGATATAAAATCAACATATAAAAATTGCTAGCTGTTTTATACCCCAGTGATGAAATTGCTGGGAGAGAAACCCACAAAGTAATCAAATTCACATTAGGAAAACAAAACACAAACAAACAAAACCAGGCATAAGTTTAACTAAGATAGTGGGTGATGTCTGCAATGAAAACTACAAAAACATGATGCCATAGTCACTGTTCTGTGGCTGGGAAGAGACATCATGACCAAAGCAACTATTGTAAAAGAAAGCATTTAATTGGGAATGACTTACAGTTTTAAATGTTTAGTTCATGATCATCATCATGGCATAGAGCATGCATGGAACTGGAATAGTAGATGAAAGCTACATCCTGATCCAGAGAGAGAGAGAGAGAGAGAGAGAGAGAGAGAGAGAGCGTGCAAGATCGAGCTTGGGCCTGGCATGGGCTTTTGAAATCTTAAACCCTACTTCCTAGTGATAATACTTCCTCCAGCAAGGCCAAGGCCACACCAACTCCAGCAAGGCCTAATGTAAGGATTCCTGGCATTCCCTAGCTGAGCCCCACAGCTCAGGTGGGATGCACCTTGCACGGAGGCACGCTGGGCGTGGCTACGTAAACCCTGAGGCACTGTGCCCTAAAGCTCCTCCCTGGACCCAAGATGCATACCCGTACACGCCCCTTCCCTTAAAAGTGACTGTGAGCATGTGCTCCGGTCCTTTTCTTCTCTGTCCCCTGACATCTTTCTCGCTCCTCTGTTTCTTTACCCACCTGGAACCCTTCTCTTAAATAAACTCTATTGCGTGGCCTTGTTAGTGTGTACTTGCTCTCATGCTCGGAACTAACACCTAATCCTTCTAATTCTTTGAATCCACTACCTAGTGACTAAACAGATCTTTGAGCCTATGGGAGTCATTGTTATTCAGAGCACCATAAAAGGTGAAAGAAATTGAAGTTAGTTCATATACATAGACACACAGCATAGAAAGACACCTCGCGTTCGTGGAGTAGAAAAGTTAAGATTATTTAAATAAGAAATGTCAAAAAAGAAAAGTTAAGATTATTAAAATACCCACATGACCATAAGCTATCTATGAATTCAGTGCAGTTGATATCAACATCCCAATGATATTCTTCACAGAATTAGGGGTGAAAAATCGCAAACTTCACACAGATCTATAAAGACCACGTCACACAGATCTACAAAGACCTTAAATAGCCATAAAAGGAAGAACAAAGTTGGGGAATCAACAATATCTGATTGCAAAACAAATTATAAAACCAATAGAGTAGTCAACTGCTGTTGGATGGTCTTTCTGTAGACTGTGAATATGTGTTGTTATCATTTGATGATAAAGAAGCTGTTTTGGTCTATGGCAAGGCAGGACAGAGCAAGGCTGGCATTCAAGAGGGATACGGAAGAAAGATGGGTCAGGGCAGACATTGAGAGTCCCCAGGGGAGCAAGATATAATGGAATACAGGTAAAGCCACAACACATAGTGATACATAGGATAATAGAAACGAGTGAGTTAAGCTGTAAGAGCTAGTTAATAATAAGCCTGAGCCATAGACCAAACAATTTGCAATTAATGTAAGCCTTTGAGTAACTATTTTATAAGAGGCTGTGAACCAACAGTGGAAGAGATTTATCCAGACCACAGGGTTAGGCAGGACAAAGAAAGTTCTGTCTACAGTATGCTAGCACAGATGTCTCTCTCTCTCTCTCTCTCTCTCTCTCTCTCTCTCTCTCTCTCTCTCTGTGTGTGTGTGTGTGTGATTCCTATGACTATCAGAAATGCTGCTTTACTTAAGAGCTTAATTCTAACCAGTGCCATATAATTTTTCCATTGCTGTGAACAGTTTTATGTCTCCCTATCAAATCTTTTGATGGTACAACACCCCTACTGAACTTATAATATTCATGGGGTCCCCCATTTATGGTGCTTCAGTATAGAATTCTGCAAGTTTACAATGATGCAGCAGCCACACCCACTTAGTAGACAACAGATTTTCTTTCTTTTTTTTTTTAAGAAAAACTTTTTATTTATTTATTTGCCTTGGTGTTTGCTTGGAACTGGAACTACAGATAGTAGTGAGCTGACATGTGGGTGCTGGGAATTGAACCCTAGTCCTCTGGAAGAGCAGTCAGTGCTCTTAACTGCTGAGCCATCTGTCCAGCCCCTGGCAACAGGTTTTCAATTCTGAATTTTGGTTCTTTCCCAGGCCAGCAATAAACAGTAGAACATGATCTCCAGTGCTGGACAAGAGGGTAAACCGTAGCTCTTAGCCAGTCACACAATCACTAGAGAAACTCCAGCACTCTGCAGTGTATACATTTATAGAGAGATAGATGAGCTGAATTTTCAACTCCGGAGGGATTTATCTGAGCATTACCTCATCATGACTCAAGGTGCAGTTTATAAACAAGTTTCTGCTGTCTCCATATCTTAAGTGTTTTCTTCTTTTATTCTCTTACCTATAAATATAACTCATTCTAAAAATAGCTTTTAAGACTCCAAAGTAACAATGAAAATTAAAAGATCAAAGGGGGAGTGCTATTCCTAGAATCAAAAGCTAATACTTTCATTTTAAATTTTATTTTAATGCCTTTTGATGTGCATTTTTAATTGTCACATAGGGATTATACAGATTTATGGGGTACAGTGACATTTTGGTGCCTACAAACAATGTACAATTATCAGATCAAGGGTAATTACCACCTCAGACATTTTAGGTTTTGTGACACATGAAAGACACTTATGGAAAATATTTCAAATAATTCGAAAGGATATTTTGATGCAGATATTTATATATATGCAAATTGATTTTTCATAGTGGTAAGCAATCAGCTAAGAAATTGTTCCACATCTGAGCTCCATTCTTAGCTCATGAGCTAACATTCTGGGTGGGTAAGTATGGTCAGGGGATACGGACTCTACTTTGCTGTCTTTTTTACTTCTTTTTTTAATTTTTTAAAAATATTCTATGTGAATTAGTGTTTTGCCTGCATGCATAACTGTGTAAGGGTGTCAGGTTTTGAAATTACAGACAGTTTTTATCTACCATGTGGTTGCTGGGAATCGAACTCAGGTCTTCCTGAAGAAAAGTCAGTGTTCTTAACCGCTGAGCCATCTCTCCAGCCCTCAGCTGCATTTCTAAATGAGGTTTGTTGTGCTCAAAATTCGAAATGGATGCCCCTACTGATGTCCTTCACCACACCCTCCTTGATCAACTTCAGGAGGAATCTGGTCTCTGTGGCCACATTGTGCGTTGTGAGTTCATGGTGCTCATGCACTGACTGTGGAAGTAATGCAGAGGAATCCTGGGTGGGCTGAGGTCATATCCAAAACCTACCAAGCTGACTCCCTCACACAGATGTGTGGCTAAGACAGTAACAACAGCATCCATTGTGGGAATGTTCTTATCTTGGTCCCAGAATCTCAATTGAGGCTCTGAGTACTAGAGGATGACAAAGGCAATTTCTTTGATGATAACTGGCTTCAAAATCCTAAGGTGTTTTGCCTGAAGTGGGATTTTTTTTTTTTTCCCTGCCACCTGCTTCCAAAAGAAGAACGGAACCCAAAATGACAGGGTTTCATTTTTCACCATTGCCTGAAGCCACTTGAAATCAACACTCTTAAATAAAACAGCAACGAACAAGTCATTGGCATAGTACTCCACATCCTACAGCGTGAGCTCTCTGGGTAAGTCATCCTGATGGTGTTTTATTTCCGACAAGTTTAGAATAACCTTCAACCGGGTCACTGTTTAACCTTATCACCACATCGAATTGGTTGAGAATGTGGTCCAGCTCTAGTCCTTGTAGGATGCCTCCGTTCCCAATAACCAGGCAGCGCTGGCAATGCTTGGCCCTCAGGTGTTCAGGAAAGTCGTGCTCAGCCAGCAGATAGATCCAAGAGGCTCTGGACTTCACTGGAGAACTTCCGGAATCCAAAAGAAGGGTCATACTTGAGCTCAACTTCAATGTCGCTGGGAACCTTCGGCACAGAGGGCTCCAAGTTCATGCTGTACCTATGCTCAAATAACCAAGCCATGGCTTTCTTCGCGAACCTGGGCCTGCATTCCTTCTGCAAGACTTGCTGAGCTATCGCTGAGCTCTCTTTATGCAGCCAGGGTCCACATAATGCATTCTTTTCATGTTACATTCTTCAACAGTGTAGTTTAACTTGAGGATGTACAGGAGCCACACTCCAGACTCAACCACCGTGCACTTGAGGATGTCTTTTATATACAAGTTGGGTCTTCTCATCTTGTTCTGGGCTCGGGTGTACCATTGCAGGAGGTCCTTGAGCAGTCGCTTCTCAGCTTTGCGGAGGTAAACTTACTTGGCATTGCCGCAGCGCAGCTTAGACCCCTGTGTCGGCCGCGGGGGATGCCGATCTAAGCAGCCACGACCCTCCGCCTGCGTTCCCCCGCAGGTTGCGTCCTGCATCTCAGGGCTGGGGAGGAGTCTCCGGACCCCGGGTTCGCCTCTGCCTGGGTTGCCTGGTGTCCGCTATGTTGACTGGGGTGCCGCTGCTTGTCTTCCCGGCTTCTGAGGCTGCCGCTCCACGCAGCCCGCCGCCTCCGTGCCTATGCTGGGGAGGGAGCGCTGGCCTGTCGCCAGGTCCTGACCCAGCCCTTCCCTGGCGCCGCTCCTTCTTACTTCTTACTTCTTCTTACTTCTTCTTCTTCTTCTTCTTCTTCTTCTTCTTCTTCTTCTTCTTCTTCTTCTTCTTCTTCTTCTTCTTCTTCTTCTTCCTCTTCTTCTCCTCCTCCTCCTTCTCCTTTTTTTTTTTTTTTTTTTTTTTTTTAAACACAGAGAAATCAACATTTATTTAAAATTTTTGATCTGCGGGCTGGAGGGATAACTCAGAGGTTAAGAGCACCAGCTGCTCTTCCGGAGGTCCTGAGTTCAAGTCCCAGCAAACACATGGTTGCTCACAACCATCTATAATGCGATCTGGTGTCCTCTTCTGGATTGCAGGCATGCAAGCAGAACACTGTATACATAATAAATAAATAAATCTTTTAAAAAAAAGATGTGTTAAAAATTTTTGATCTACTATTCTTTATTGACATTCTTCAATACAAAAGCATGCTTATTGTACCAGCTGGGATGGGGAAAGCCATAGGAAGATGAAGCAAATCATTTTCTTTGGCCTCTTCCATATTCCCATCGCCCTGAGCCACCAAGGCTAACACCCATTGCACACTCCCCTGCCCCCTTTCCCCTTGCTTGGTCAAACAGATGCAAATGAACATTTACTTATACAGTCTTTTTAATTTGCTTCTCCCCAGATATAATTAAAATAAATGCATTAGTTTGTAATTCGTGTGCATCCTCTACTCCTTCTGACTTGACTATAATAAATCAAGACTATTCCTAACAATTCAAGAAACATAATCTGTATTTTTTCCTTCTTTTCTAAAATTTTGTCTTTGCCCTCCACCCTAGTGTGTGTGTGTGTGTGTGTGTGTGTGTGTGTGTGTGTATTGTGTGTGTTTGGTTTCACAATTCTTATTTGTACTTCGTCTTTGCTAGTGACTGCTCATGTTGCAGCATGTTTACAGTTTCTAATCTTATTTAGTGACCGTTTCTGCCCTGGAGATCATGACCTGCTAGGTTCATGATCCTTAGAACAAAAGAGAACAGCAGGGTGGGTAATGAACTTCCCAGAAGCCATGGGTTATATAGCAAAAAGCCCAATCAATGCTAGGTATAGAATGCTTGCCTGTGAATTATAGGTATAGAATGCTTGCCTGTGAATTATACGTCAGCAAGATCTCAGGTATCCCCCAAGCAATTCAGGCTATTACCAGCCACTACTCTTGGTTTCCCATCAGAACTTGATGGAAAGTCCCTACCACTGGAATCACCACAAGCTTTGGTCACAGGACATGGAGCGATCTAGCTGAAAGCTTCCTCATTGCTGGCTACCTTTCATAGTTCCAGAAGGTACAATGCAAGCTTTGGTAAAAGAAAAAAGGTGTCATTAACAGTCTTAACTGGCTGTGAATCCTGCAAATGACAATAATGACATGCCTGTCAAGATGTTTCCATTTGTGTAATAGTGGCGTGAATGTTATGGGGAGTAACCAACCACTTACTGATTTGCTTTAAGGCCTACACCATGTGAGGAAACTCATGCCTGGGGCTGCGAACATGGTCAAGAACTAGCCTAGGGTGTCATAAACTCTAAAAGAAAACCCACTACTGTTACTTTTCCAAATGGACATGGTACCAAACTGCTTTCTAAATATTTATTTATTTTTATTATTTTTTAAATGTTTATTTATTTTATGTGAATTGGTGTTCTGCCTGCATGTACAACTGTGTAAGGGTATCAGACCTTGGAATTACAGACAGTTGTGAGCTGCCATGTGGATGCTGGGAATAGAACTCAGGTCCTCTGGAAGAACAGCCAGTGCTCTCTCTCAACCGTTGAGCCTTCTCTCCGGTCCTAAATATTTATTTTTATACCTATAGATTAATGCAGCTTCCAGACTTCATCAAAGAGGCAATGTCAGTTATGGAGAGACTCACATTCAGTCATAGTGCAGAGAACAAGTAACCACAGAGTGCGCAGGTCCGTGGGACATCTATTTCATACACAGGCACTCTTCTGCTAATGCTCAAGGGACACTGAGGAGGGAAAGAGGCAGGAAGATGGTAAAAATCAGAGTTTGGGAGCATTGTGAACATGGCATGGCTAATGAGCTCATGAATGTGTATCTGCAGTTAGCCACACAAATCCTGAGCAAGACTGGGCCCGGAAGCATTTCAGCATAGAAAGGGGAAGGGCTCCCGACTTCCCCTCCCCCAACGCACGAGAGCAGGGGGAGAACTGTTAGAAAGAAGCTGGAGATTACAGGGGCATGAAAAAGACTAAAATCGGGGCTGGAGGGATGGCTCAGTGGTTAGGAGCACTGACTGCTTTTCCAGAGGACCAAGGTTCAATTCCCAACACCCACATGGCAGCTAACAACTGTCTCTAGTTCCAGTTCAAGGCAAACACCAAGGCAAATAAATAAATTTTTTTTTTTTAAGAAAAAGACTAAAATTTATTTTGTGTACAAAGGTGTATGGAACTATCAAAGCTTTTAAAAATAATTTTTTAATTTTTTTAAGATTTATTTATTTGTTATGTATACAGTATATAGAAGAGGATACCAGATGTTATCATAGATGGTTGTGAGCCGCCATGTGGTTGCTGGGAATTGAACTCAGGTCCTCTGGAAGAACAGTCAGTGCTCTTAACCTCTGAGCCATCTCTCCAGCTCCCTAAAAAATAATTTTTACGAAGGGAAAGAATGGAAAACTTGTGGTCAACCTTTGCGATTAGAAAGCCACAGAGCATTTGCTTGCTCCCATAATAGTTATCTGTTTGTCTTGAGACAAGGTCTCATGCAGCCCAGATTGGCCTCTAACTAGATATTTAGCTGGGGATGGCACTGAACTTCTGGTCTTCCTGCTTCTACCTCCTAAATGCTGAGATTTCATGCACGCAGCAGCAAGCCTGCTTTATGGGATGCTATGAATCAGCTACGTGCACAGTAGACTAGTACGCTCTCAGTGGCTGCTCCCATAATTGGATCTGTCTCATTTCCTGAGCTTTGACACCTACAGGTTTTAAGGATAATGTTATGAATTAAGAGAAGCCAATTAATAAGACCCTCTTTTTCTGTAAATTCTGCATTAACCAAAAGCTAAAAAGCAAGTTAGATTAAAAAAAAAATATTACCTTCTGATTGTCAGTTAGACTGAGGACTGAGAACTACAGCCACAGTGTGGCTTCCTCCCACAGATCCACAGGATACCCATAGTTACACCCTTAGCTCTTCTTCTGAGGCTGAGTAGGAGTTGCTCAGAGGACAATGCGGGGGTATGGTACCCCAATTTCAGGTCTTCTGAAACACTCTGGTGGCTATTCTTTCTTACCATACTGATTTCACACAAGGCAGACTTCTACTTTCAGGGAGGCAAGAGAAAAGGACAAACCTGAAGAACTTCCCTCTCTCTAACTTACAAAAGGGTGAAATTCCAGTCTTCAAGACAGAAGAAGGAAGAGCAGACGGAAAAGGCGACACCCCAGCAATCACACACTAAAGAGTGCCGTCATAATGGCACCACACACATTGTGATGGATTCACACTTCGGTCTGCTGATCAAAAGTGTATTGTTATTGTCATAGTAAATCCAGGAGCATCTAGTCCATCCCTATCCTGAGATCACCTCTCACAGCCCTAACAGAAGCTGCCTCTCTGAGAGAATGCTTTCTCCTCTGAGGTTATGTTTGAAAGACCCAGACGTTCTGGATGACTGACAATCACGAATGTTCCAGAATGACAGGGACAAGGTAGTGTGCACTGTAGTATGAAGTTTCTGGCCCGAACTAGGCCCAAAATCTGGACTAGCAATCCCAAAGTAACACACAGAGGCTGATATTTATTTTATGCTGATCAGCCTATGGTCTAGTCATATAACTTGCTAACTCTTTATTCTTACACTAACCCATGACTCTTATCTTGTTTAGCCATGAGGCTTGGTACCTTTTCTCAGAGCAGCATTTCAACTTCTTTCCTCTGCATCTGTTGGCATCTCCTGGCATCCCTGCTCTGCTCTTCCTGTTCCTAGAGTTTTCACAGTCTGGTAGCACCACCCACACCTCCTGTCTGCCTTCAGCCAATCAGCATTTTTTATTAAACCAGTAGGTGGGACAATTATTTACATTGTAACAATATAATCCCACTTCAGCGCACCCAGGGACAGCAACTGTGCATAAATTTATTTGCTCATCTGGCACTGGAAAAGGTTGTCTAGCTTTTCTTTCTGAGGACCCCTGTACAAACTTATGTTATTCTGCCTCTCCCAGAAGTATTGAAGACCACCTTGTTGACCCATCAGCTGGGGGATGGTTGACTTTTTAGGTGGCCCTGAGTACCAGAGAGTCTTTTCATTCACAGTTGGAACCATTCATTGTTAAATCCACATCAACATCTGCATCCATGATTTGATGTCTGATGTACCTATCAATTTGATGTACTATCAATTGGCACAACTTCTTGGAAATATTTATCCAAATGAATAAACAAAAATAGACTTAATCTTTGATTTTGTGTGAATGCTTGTATCTATCTAAATTTTACAATGTACCTGGACATAGTGGTACATACCTTTAATCCCAGAATTAAAGGGATGGGGATAAAGAATGGGGAAGCTCATGATTGTTTATAAAATATGGGTTAAACAAATATGGCTTATATATAGAATAGATAGGTCACATAGATATTAAAAGTATAATAAGGGGACTCTACAAGCACTAACTCAGAAAGTTGTTTAAGATAGTGTGCTGACTGAAGAGAGCAAAGGTACTAGCATGTGTGGTGTAAAGCAGAATTCTGGGTGTCTGTCTGCCCCTTAGAGACTTAGAAAATAAAATCAAATTCCACAATCTCTTACCAGTGTGTTCCTTGGGAAATATGGATTCCTTGCCCTGGAATGAAAAGTGTTAGAAAGTAGGGGCTTTATCTTTATCTGATGATAAATTATATTCCAATGATAAGTTTTTCTAAACAATGGCACACACAAAGAAAGTCCCATGACCTTCAGAGCCTTCTTGAGGACAGTGAGCCTGTGGCAGACAAACCCTTGAGAGTTTTGTAACATGGGACTCTTGTTGGTTTGGGTTATGCAAACTCTCTCTTCTGTACATCTACAGCCTCACTCCTTTACCCACAAACACTATGTATGCACCCATGTCTGAAAAATGTTTCTAGAAACCTCACCATCTAGAACTAATAACAATAAATATCCCAGAGTTCAGAACCCACTGAACTGTGCAAGAAGAACTTGTGATGGTCCACCGGTAAGAGTTTCCAACTCTTGAATGACAAGTCACCCCACTTCGCTGGCCTACACAAGTTACCCACTGGAGCAAATCTTCAGTTCACAATCCAAACACCTGTCCACTGGAGATCCCCTCTAGAAGGGATGGATTCCTTAATTCTGGTGTTGGCCTCTGCTGGACTTTTGCTAGATCTTGGTGGTCAGTGACTGGTTTTGCACATATCTATATAAGGAGAGTTTTTTCCTCTGCCCTTCTTCTTGGCTGGTACCTCGCTGTACCACATCAGAGAGCAGGAAAGGAAGGTTAGGGAAGACAGTTTTTCAATGAGCTTCAAGTTACTCAGTTGTACTATTCAGTAGAAGAATCTGGCTGTAGGCAAAAAATGATGTTTCTCTAGACGTGGTAGTACATGCCTTTAATCCCAAGATTCAGACAGCAGAGGCAGGTGGAGATCTGTGCACCTGAAACCAGCCTGGTCTACAAAGCAAGTTCCAAGACAGCCAGGACTACACAGAGAAACCTTGTCTCAAAAAACAAAACCAAATTTTTTTTCTGGATTTTTAAATATAATTTTAAAGCTGCTTCTGTTTTTCAGAGGATTAGCCCCCAGCCTTGGTCCATTAAAGTCCAAAGTAAAGAATGGAGCACATGGTGAGCTGTGGGATTGGGGTAGAGAGAAGAGTCTGAAGGGATCAGTAAGGTGTCAGGGTTGTCTGTCAGGAGCTCTCTCTCTTTCCTTATAGCTCTGCCCTGGTCCAGCTCTGATCTTGAATACATCACTTAACTTTTTCTGCTCCTTTGAGTCTTAGTGTAAACACAGGAGGCGCATAACTTCAGCTTCACTTACAATGAGTCTGTAACTGTGATTGCTGCCCCTGAGCATAGATGTATGGAGAATTTTCAAAATAATTGAATTATTTGCTTTTACTTTTCAGAAGTTGTAAGACAATGCAAGAAAAATCGTGTAATGCGAAGTTAGGTAAAAGTGAGCACTTGGGTTTAGTCATGACTGTTGATTTGACAGCAAGGAACTGCAAGCTGTAGCCACTGTGTCTGGAAAGAGGACCGGAATTCTCAAAACTCCCGTTTTACGCAGTTCCGTATAACATGCTTATATGTAGTTAGCCGGGGCAATGCAGTGGAAAATGTGAACGTACATGTAGAAAATGCATTGCCTCAGTTACGATGCTGCGTGTTTGGCATAGAAATGTCGGCAGAGTTGGTTCCCAAGGGGAAAGAGGGTTGAGCTGCTCTGCTCTTCCAGGTTGCTGCTGAGTTGCTGGAGATCTTTGGCATTTCCCATTTCTGGAACTATCTCTCTAACCTATACCTTCCTCTGTGCTGTTACTGCTTTTCTTTTTCTATCTCTATCAATGTATTTTTCCCCTCCTTCTCTTTTTATTCCTCTTCTCCTTCTTCCCCTCTTATCTGTTGATCTGTCTGTCTATCACCTATCTCTCCAGAATCTTTCACATGCCAAACAAGTGCTTTACCACAAAGCAACTTCCTCAAGCCAGCTTTCCACTTTTGATAAGTTTATATTAGATTAGAATCCACTATAATGACCTCTTTTTAACTTGATTGCCTCTTTGGAAACCTCATTTCCAAATAAAGTCACATTCTAAGGGTTAAGAGTGTACTTAACTGGAACTGGGGAGATGGTTTAGCAGTTATAAAGTTAGAAAGAACCTGTTCTTCCAGAATACCCAGGTTCAAACTTCAGCACCAACATGGTAGTTCAGAACAATCCCAATTCCAGGGGATCTATTGTCCTGGCCTCCAGAGCACTGCATGCATGTTGTGCACAGCATAACAATACAAAACAACCTCCTATGCACACACAAAACAGATTTTTAAAAAAAGACTGCTGTCCATGAATTTTTTGGGGACACATGCAATCTATAAGCACACTAAATAATTTAGATAAGTCAGAATTGTGTCTGTTCCTGTACCAGTGAATATTCTGATGGTTAGAATAAGGTGCATCACATATTGAATCCTCAAATATTTGTTGAACTAATAAATGCATGTGGTTATCCAAATCTGGTCATATTGGGAGTGTTCCAATGGGTTTTATATGCATTATTGATTTCCCTTCACAGATACTATCGCTGGCTGTGAGAGAATGGGGGATGGTTCTGTTAGTAATTTCCAGTCCTCAAGGCGGCCACCTTAATGCCAACCTCTTCTCACAGGAGCCCTTTCAACTGCCATTTTTGCAAGGAGTAAAACTGACTGACACTGTTGTCTGTCTTGTATCCGAGTCTGGTGGAGAGGATGTTGAGCAAGAGATTGATTTGACAGCAGGACAGAGGGAAGAGGAAAGCTCTGGGAGTTGGCAGCCCTTAGTTCCTGCCTTGGAAATCCTGTCCGGCCTTTGATTTTTTGACGGTGCTGGGGTAGAGTGTCACAGTATCATCTGCATGCTGCCACCCTTGGGAACGATGCCCAGCCGACTGGGAAGTTTTTGCAAATGTTTTTTTGGACTGGGGGAAAGCCAGTTTTTAGATGTGTCCCATCTGGAGGAATTGTAGCCCCTTACAAATTGAGCATGGATTAGAAGCCCAAGCAGTAAATCCCGTCAGTCCTTTATATTTCCCAGTAGAATTTTTCCTGCTTACAATGACAGATGGAAGAGATTAATGAGACATGTTATATTCATGGAGAACTGGGGGCCTCAAACGTGGCTGTAGAGCTTTCATTGGCAGAGCGCTCAGTGGCTCCAGGGAAGGTTCCAGGGTGCTTGTCACTTGTGAGAGGAGAACCCTAGCCAAGAAGCAAGCCCACTTCAGACACCTGTACCCTGGGAGCATCCAAATCATATCCCTCACATTGTTTCAGAAATGGATGAATATATCCCGAAACACGTCACTTGTTTATTTTTATGTATTTAGCTCTGCTCCATTTGAAGTGGGTGAGCTGGTCTGTGTGTGTGCCCACACAGCCATCTGGGCGAAAACTGAAGAACAGATTTCAGGCCCCTTGGTTTTTCTGTTTGATTGGAAATTAGCTTCCTCCTTGGACTCTAATTTGCAATGTTTAATGGAACAGAAATGCCAAGGAGCTTGTTGACTGTTCATGTGAGAGAGAAGCTGTGCTTAGTGTCATAGATGAGCTCTTTGCCCATTTATTGGTTCACTTCAGTGAATGTAAATAGATCACAGCTTGTTGACACTTAGGTGTGCTGTTCCAGGATTCAGTCCAAGACCCCAATCTCCAGTGAGTCTGAAAATCCATACACTACTGGTTGAACTCTATAATCTGGTATACCTGGCTGCCACCAGCTCAGCCCCAGGTCAGTTCAGCAGGGGACTGACTGGTCAGGACTTGGTATAGCCAGGGGTTCTGTGTCTTGCCTAAAGCACCCTTCAGCTGGTGATTGCATAGATTTTGTTCCTTTCAATATGAATCTATATGGCTAGGGCTGCCCTACAGCTAGATGAGGCTAGGAGCCAAATAGCATTTGTATCACATCTGAACTTATACCCTTCATGGAATACCAAGTGGTCACTGGCAGGCTGCCATGTTCCAGGATGACATTCCTGGAGCTTCTGGCATGCCCCACTCTGTTTAATGGCTCATAGAGCCTGGCACTCCAGGCTAACCATCTCAGGTGCATTCTCTGGTTCTCTAGGGCCTGCTTGGTGGCTGCTGACAGGTCAGAGAGTCTCTTCCAAGTTGGACATGTATTTATGCAGGGTCTGTGCTCACTTGTAACACTTCCCAGGGAATCTGGCTAATGTGGCTTGTAGTGAAGGAGGCCTCTGCCTTTGACCAGTTTGGTACCATACTTCCAACTTCATGACTTTTTTCTTGTTCTCTTAAGAAACAGACAGATAAAAAAGACAGAAAAGACGGGCAAGAATAAAACAAAACAACAAATATAAAAGAAAAAAAAGAAACAGAAGAAAACATGAGAAACACATACAAACAAAACCCACAAAAACTCAAACTTGGAAATCATAATATACAAACAAAAGGCCAGTTAGGTTTTAAAAAATGCTCAAGCAAAGCAATGTGAAGCAAACGAACAAAACCCTACAAAAATACCACTGAGTTCACTTTGTGGCAAGGGTCCACCCTTAAGTGTGGTTTGTATACTGAGTTAGCTTTTTGGAGAAACTAATTTCCCCTTTACAAGTTGTCAATGGAGGTAGCTTCTGGGTTGGGGATGGGCACTTATGTCTATTGTAGGGAGCTGCCTGCAGCCGTGCCTTAAAGATGGCGCTGGCTTCCGCCCTCCACCTTCTACATGGTGAGTGCTCTCAGTGACAAACATTTCCATATATGGCTAGGCTGAGGATCTGGCTTGCTTCCGCATACCTGGACCTATAGGTAGTGCCTACGTGGCGTACTGGGGTTGGCTGCCCAGAGGCTGTTTAGGCTGCGGGTGGTTTGGGGGGGGGTCGTAGTCATAAGTCAGAAGTCAGAAGTCAAGGTTCCTGAATAAACTGCTGAAAGAAGAGCCTCGGTGTTACGTCTTCCTTGCTGGTCGAGGTGGTTGTGACAGTCTATGTCCCCACTCAGAGCCTGAACCCTGTCTAGTTTGGATCTATGCAGCAGATCCTCTGCATGCTGCCACAGTCTCTGAGTTCATGTTTGTGGTCCTCCAGATGTGTTTGAAAGACACTGACACCATTTCACTAGTGCCATGCTCCTCTCTGTCCAGCTTCTGATCTGAAAAGTTTCCTGAGCCATGAAGAGAGGGGTTCACGAGGACATCCCATTTAGGACTGAGAGTGTCAAGGCCTATACTGTTCTATTTTGGGGCTCTGTATTAGTTCTCATCTACTAACTGCAGAAGGAAGCTTCTTTGATGATGGTTGAGTGAGACATTCTGCTGAGTTTAGGTCTGTTCAGGCTACTGAGGATCTCTAGGTATAGTCAAAGGACACAAAGCTATATTTCTTATTTTATGTATATGCATGCTTGCTGGAATGTTTGTCTGTGTACCACCTATATACCTGATGTCTGTGGAAGTCAAAGAAAGGTATTAGATTCCCCTGGAACTGCAGTTAGGTCAACTGTGGGTCACCAGGTGCATGCTGGGAATAGAACCTGGATCCTCTGGAAAAGTAGCTGGTGCTCATAACCACTGAGCCACCTCTCAAGTCCCCTATTTCATTGTTTTTTAGTGTGTGTGTGTGTGTGTGTCTATGTAAGAGCCAGAGGAATTGGATTCCCCTAGAGATTCCAGGTAGAGAACTGCACAACATAGGTGCTGGGAATTGAACTTGGATCTTTTGCAAGACCAATCTATGTTCTTAACTACTGAGCCACATCTCCAGCTATAAAGCTTCTTTAAAATAAACCATTCTTGTGTATTTAGTTTGTCATAATTCCAATCCCACACCTGCATGTGTGTGTTTTGTAAAGTGAATTTTAAAACAGGACACTTACTTTTAAAGTATGTGACACACACACACACACACACACACACACACACACACACACACATCACCTCTCCAGTTTCCAGGGCGACTGTCTGGTTATCTTATCAGAGATGGTCGTTATGAAGATAAGTGAGTCTGCTCTGTGTATTTACTTTGTGTGGTGATGTTTTATTCACACTGGGCTCTTAGAGATCGATCGGGAAACTGCGCACCAGGGAGTCCTTGTTCTAAGGGCCTGAGTATGAGTTGACTTCATGTCTCACCTCCTAACTGGACTTTTAGGTAGTTTCCAATTTTTAATTTTACAAACCATGTGGCCATGGGTAATCTTACACAAGCTTTAATGAAACTTGTGAACCTACAGGAGACATTCCGGAAGTGGAATTGGTTGGACAAAGAGCTTATGTTTTTCTAACTGACTGATATGCAAATTTCTGGTTTTTCAACTTCCTCACCTTCTTAACCAAGGGCCTCAAGAACAAAAAGCCAGAAAGGGGATTATTTAAAACACAGAACCAATTAAGGAACTAATGCTGAGGAGCTAAGGAAGTCAAATGTGGGGGTTGAGGGAGGTAGGCTGACGTCTTGACAGGCCTAAGAGCCAAAAGTAGGCCCTAGGAGCCAGCATCAGGAAGGGAGCAGCTAGGTCTCCCGAGCCAGGGCTTCAGGCAGGGTGGGGCTGCCAGGAGGAACTGAAGAAGGAAGCTAGCCTGAGGCAGAGAGGGAGGAAGGCCCTTGGCTCCACTACCCTCCAATTTTTGGCCTGAACAACTCTGGAAAACTGTCCTTGAAGGTTTGTGTCACCAGTGATCAGATTACCTTCCTTCCAAAGGGGTTTGTTTGTTTTTAACAAAATTGTCCCCTCTCTTTGCCCAGCATTCTTAGTGATAAAGAGAAGCTAAATTAAAGTAAGACTCTGGAATCCAATCTCCTAAACTGTCTCTCTTTTCCTCACCTCATCTTTCCCCCACCCCTCTGCTCCCCGCTTCTCTCTGAGACAAGGTCTCGTGTAGCTCAGCCCACCCTCCCTTTCTTCCCTCGTCCTTCCCCCCCCCTTTTACCTCTCCTCTCCTCCCTCTTTCCCTTCTTTCTCCTTCCCTTCCTTCTTATTTTTTTTCTGAGATAGTCTATTTATATAGTAGTCCAGGCTAACTTTGAAGTCTGTCCACGGAGTCTCTTGCTTCAGTCTAGCTGGTCTATCCCACCAGTCTCAGCTTTTCCTTTAGACTTAAAGGACCTTACTGTGACATCTGGGAACCTTCAGGTCAGATCACAACACCTGACCTTCTGCTCTCTTTCTGGGCATTGCCTCACACAGGATGGACAACTTGCTCTGAGGTTTTACATATAGGAGAGTAGTGTTGGTTTAGATACGTGTAGGAACTAGCCTCTGGGGTTTGAGGTCAGTTGTAAGTTCTAGCCAGAACAGAATAATTTATAAAGGAGACTGGCATCCCGTGAGAGGACTCCACTTAGCTCACAGCTTTTCTGGCCAGTTCCTCTGCCCCACCTATTAAAAAGCCTTTTGCATCCCCCTAAGGAGAGACTTTGAGGATGATTATCCCCTCGACTTCCCAGGACCAGCCTTAAATTTGGTCTCATTATGGGCCGGAGAGATGGCTCAGCAGTTAAGAGCACTGACTGTTCTTCCGGAGGACCTGAGTTCAATTCCCAGCATCTATATGGCAGCTAACAGATCTGAAATTCCAAGATCTGACACCCTTACACAGTTATACATGCAGGCAAAACACCAATTCACACAAAATCAAAATAAATTAAGAAAAAAGTTTTGGTTTCCTTTCAACCAGTCTCACCTCCTATGAACTGGCCTCTAGGTGATGAGCAGTGGGACCTGGGTCACTGGCCTTCCATTTTTAAATTCACCTTAGGACATGTGAGTGTCCCATACACACCAATCCGAAGGGAGATGGAGGACCCTGAGCAAAGGGCATGGGGGCATGGAGGACAACAGGACACCGAAATGACATCTGCTCTTCAACTCCAGTCTCCTAGCCATATTTAATGTCCACACTCAAATATAGCCATGCTTCTGTCTAGCAAAATGCAACTGTACATATAGCAAAGCCTTTTCCCAAAATGGATACTTATTAAGTTCTTCAATCACACAAACATTTGCCCTTGAGATCTGGGTTTATCCTCCTGTATGCAAATTTAGGTACCCATGAACATGAACCGGCCACTTGTAGAAGAAGATGTGCGATCCATCAGTACATCTATCCACCCATAGAGCAAAGGAAATTCTTCACATCATAGACTTGGAGGGTAGGGGTCTGTGGTGGTTTAAATAAAATGTCCCCAATAGCTTCATGGAGGAGAGGGGATGTATGGCCTTGTTGGAGTTAGGTGTGGCTAGTTTCTTCTGCTGCGAGTGGTGGCATTACTAATAGATGTGATCACCTCAAATCTGTCCCAATTTGTGTGTCTATGGAACTTAAAAAAGATAGTATTGAAAACAGTCATGAAATGCTGAAAGATGTCCCAGGGAATACTTTCTATTACAGACACAGATATCCCTCCCATCCTGTGTTAGAAACCCAGTTTTCTCCCTGCAATTGAATTTTTTTATTCTCTACCAAGATGATAACCTCTTCTCTGGCCATCAGTTTGGCCATCAAAGCCCAGAGTAGTGACATAGTGGTTGTTAGTTCCGCGTGTGAGAGCAAATATACACTAACAAGGCCACACACTAGAGTTTTTATAAGAGAGGATTCCCAGGCGGGTGAAGAAGCAGAGGAGCAGGACAGAAGTCAGGGGACAGAGAAAAGGACTGGAACATGTGCGTGCAGTCTCTTTTAAGGGAAGGGGCGTGCACTGGTATGTGTCATGGGTCCAGGGAGGTGCTTCCGGGTCCAGGGGCATGCCTCCATACAAGATGCATCCCACCTGAGCCAGAGTTGGCTCAGCTACGTGGAATGCCAGGAATTCTTACAGTGGTCTCAAACCAGTCAAATGATGGAGTCAACTTCTAACTATTCTAACTCCAAGTACATCTTTTTACCTTTGGGGGATGCATCCCTTTCTTGGAAATCAGTAGTGACAATTGTTCAGAGTCCAAGGTTACAAGATTGAGAAGCAAATACTGTATAAATGGCCATTAGGTGTGAAGTAGGAGGTCACTCTTTTAATTCTTTGCCCCTGGTGCTGTTTATTCTGACCCTTGAGAAGAAACCACATGAGTATTGATTCACGGTGAATACTACCTCATGTGAGATCATCATTATTACCTCACAGTGCATGGTCTTCTAATTGAGGACAATGTAGTCTTCAGTAGACCATTCTGACAGATGCTCCTTTAGTGATCTGGTCTGTGGTGACATCAGCAAGGTGAACACTGACCAATGTGTTCACCAGCAGATTGTCTCATGCTTTGACCTTTGTTAATCTGGTAGAGAAGTGTAATGTCCAGATTTTCTTTTTCTTTACCATTTCACCTATTTAAGAGCCTCTTAGATTTGTTTTTCTGTGAATTACTGGTACTTTTGCTCACTTTCCTTTGAGTGCTGGTACCTCTTGGTGTTTTAGTGGTTAGCCTCTCTCTATTCTGTCTATGGCCTGAGGACCCCAGATTTAAATACATCTTGCAAGTGTAAGTACAATGTATTTTTCTTTCTTTTTAAAAAATGTTTATTTTTTTTAACATTTTAAAATGTTTTATTACTTGCATATATTTCTGTACAATGGTGTCAAATTCTGTGGAAATGGAGTTACAGACAGTTGTGAGCTGCCATGTGGGTGCTGGGAATCGAACCTGGGTCCTCTGGCAGAGCAGTCAGTGCTCTTAACCACTGAGCCATCTCTCCAGCCCCAACACTATACACTTTTAATTAACTAATTAATAACTAGAGACAGAATCTATCTTGGGATTTACCATATAGACCAGGCTGGACTTGAATTTACAGAGCTCTACCTGCCTCTGTCTCCTGAATGCTGGGATTAAAGGTGTCTGCCACTATGCCTGTCACTACACAATTTTGTCAACGTATTTTCGTCTGGTATTGATTGAATGTGTGGGTACAGAACCCACAGATGTGAAAGTCCAACTTTATGCCCTATTGCCCCCCATTTTGTCTAAAACTTTTTTTTCAAACCACCCCAGTTGACACCTACTTCCAGCTTCCTGTTCATTAATTTCGTCTCCATTTACATGAGTTTCATGTTTTACTCTGGGCTGATTTTAGCCTAGTATATCTTGAGTAGTTACTCATTTAAAAAACAGACTTCATGACCCAGCCTCTCTTCCAGCTACTACCTACCTCAGTCCTCCACAAAGAGCAAACTCCTCAGTGCTGGTGTCACCTCTATAATCTCTTCTTTCCACCTTGTCTTCTTCAAATCCTGGAAGATGTGTCTCTGCCTCTGTCACCCTACTAATGTCAGAGCAAGTCACTCATGAGCTCTCTCTTGCCCAAGTTCCCTGCTGGCTGCTTGCTATTCTTTGCAGGCCTTTTCTTGGACACCTCTCAATGAAACCCTATGCACATGGGCTCCTGAGGCCTTGTCTCCTGTCCTCAGGGAGTCTGAAGTTTTGATTTGCTTTCCTTTTACCTGGTCTCCCTCCATCTTCCTTGTAGGGAAAAGTAGCCAGCCAAAGAAACCCACCCTGACTCTGAGACCACAGCCAGTGAAAGAAATCCATCCTAGCCCAGAACCTAGAGCTAGTGAAAGAAACAGACCCTGGATCTAAGACCTGAGTCATTTAAATACGTTTATCCCCGAACCCAGAACCAAAAAGAAATGTGCCCTGGGCTCTGAAACCAGCACCAAAGAAGTATACCTTTGGCCCTAAAATCAAAGCCAATGAAAGAAATATGGCCCTGGCCCTATTCTAATTTCAATTAGAGCCCCAGAGCCCCAGAGCCCCAAAGAGCCAGTGAAAGAAACACATTTTGGCCCTAAAACTAAAATCCAAATCAGGGTAAAAAGAAAGGGAAAAGATCTGACCAATCCCTACCCTGGAAGTCTAGAAAGCTCCACACCCCCAAGAGGCCCCATAACACCCCCCCCAACTCCTCTCACACCCGGGCTGAGGCAGCCACCTTCTCCTGGACCCTTCCTTCCCAATAAATGTCTTGAATAAGGTTTGGGTGAAGATCTTCAGCAGCAGCAGAGGAACAAATGCACCTCTGCTATCTCACTGCATAGACAGTCAGGAGGCTATGGTTGTTCAAGTGAAGGTTGGACAGGGCAAGCCAGGTCCCCTCACAACCTCTCCATTCATTTTGCTCAGCCTCAGATCTCTCCACTGTTGACAGTTTTGTACCATCCATACAGCTTGAATAGAGAGCAAAATAGACAATACCACAGACCTCACGTAGCCTTTCCTTAGAGTTGTGATATAGAAGAAAACAGGAAAAATGCATGTCTCAGCCTGCTAGTTGCTACTGTGTGTCCTTAGGAAAACATGCCAGTTTTATGTGGGCTCAGTTTTTCCCTCTGTTCAATGGGAATGATGGCGCATGCCTTCTAAGTTAGTGACTCAGGGTTCAGATGTGGATAGGCCTGGGCAGAGTTGGAGGTAGCACATCTTTCTCCCTTTGTGACAGTGGGGGCACAACAGCTGGAGTCCTACTTCTCTCCATCATTCATTAAATTGACAGCCACCAGGTGTTGCTTTCTGTGGACTCCAGAGAAACCCTTTCCAAATCTGAAGGTTTGTGTGAGCCTTTTCCCTGAGCTAAAACCTTAAAATATCTTCAAGATTCTCTTAGTGAGGGTTTCTATTGCTGTGAAGAAAAACCATGACCACAGCAACTCTTATAAAGGAAAACATTGCATTGGCATGGCTTATGGTGCTTTCAGAGGTTCAGTCCATTATTACCATGGCAGGAAGCATGGTGGCACCTAGGCAGACATGGTGCTGGAGAAGGAGCGGAGAGTTTGACATCCAAATTGGCAGGCAGGAGGAAGACAGGATGCCACTCTGAGCCTGGCTTGATCATCTGAGACCTCAAAGGTCGCTCTCACAATGATACCCTTCCTCCAACAATACCACACCTAATCCAACAAGGCCTCACTTCCACACCTCCTAATAGTGCCACTCAAGCATGTGAGTCTATGGTGTCCAATCCAATTCAGTCACTATGAAGGACCCTGGGTTCAAAGGCCCACCCAAGCATTTAGTTCAAATACTTAGCAGAGCACTCCCTATGAGAAAACAAATTAAATAGCCATAATCAACTCAGGTGACCATTAGGACACGATGGTTGAACCTGTGGTAAAAATACCAGAAGTTCCAAGCAGAATAGCTGTGACCAACACCAGGTTGTAAAAACCCCCTAACCAGCTGACCTTAAGGCAACCTTACGATTATAGTATGACCTTTAAAGTGACCAATCGTATATTGCCCCAGTTGCTATGGTAATTTTATGGTCTTATCCTTTAAAGGAGATAGGAGATTGTTAATCCCGGCTACTCTCTTGCTCCCGAGGCAGGAAGGTAGCCTGCCTGTACAGACGAAATAAATCCTCTTGTTTTTTGCATCAACTGGCCTGGAGTCTGGGTTCTTGGGGCCCCCCTTCCTGAGGATAGTACCCTGAGTCTGGGGTCTATCAACTACAGAGGTATCTACACCTCTCTGCATTGCTCTAATAAATGTACCATCCTCATTCCCTCACCTCCCCTATGCATTGTTCTAGGCCTCAAGAAACTCTGTCAGATGGCTTTCTTCCATGCCTTGCTAGTTGTTTGAAGATTTCCTGGTCTCCTTCCAGGTTCATATCATATATCTGGTGATTCTCCATCCTTTCAATTTGAATGGATGGCAAAACAAAGACAATACCACAGAACTCATGTGGTTTATTCTGCGGCCAGCTCTCTTCTAAGACCTTTAAATATATTAACTTCCTTGGTCACTCATCTTTTGAATCCTCTTTACTGTACCCCTTCCCCTTTAATTTTTTTGAGACCTCCCCTCTTTTTTTTTAATTAAATTAGTTTTATTTATGTATTGTCTATGTATGGGTTCATACATGTTTGTGCAAGTGCCCATGGAGGCTGCAGGTGTGAGATTCCCTGGCACTAGAATTACAAGCAACTATGAGCAGCCTCCTGTGGGTACCAGGAACCAAACTTGATCCTTGAGAGAGCAGCACATACATTCTCTTAATTGATGAGCCTTGTGCTGAGCTCTGGTTCTTTTCATGGCAAGAAAACATTTTTAGTGCAACATTTTTATTTTAATTGTCTTTCATGTTTCTGCTTTCTAAGTGTCTTATTGACCTTGTCAGTGTTTCCTTTAAGGGGTGCTTAATGGTGATGCTTCACCTGACACAATGTACTTCAAGGGAATACTGAATTCTGATAAAACATAACACCCTAAAAAATCCCAACAGAATGACAGCATTGTTCCCGTGTATTCCCAGCACTCCTCCCCTTGTGCCATATTAGCATAGTAACACATACTTTAATTGCTTCCTTACAAATTTTGTTTTTACAAAATAATACTTAAGGTTAAAGAACTCCATTGGTATAGCTTTGTGACAACTAGAAGAAAGAGGATTCTAACCTGTGACTTCTTTTCCCAGAGCTTCAGCCCTTCTGGCTTCTCTTATGGTGCTACCAGAGCACCAACTTAGTTATTTCAGTAAGAAAATTATCCAAGTTTGCCATGACAAAAGCCAGAGGAAATCCGACAACCCCCCCCCAGTCTCCCTTCTCTCTTATTGCGGTAAAAACCCGCCGTGAGATATGTTTTAAATGGGGTTTATTTTGTGAAAATCACTTACAAAACAGAGAAGGTTTTAAGAGAAAATGAAGGGATAAGGTTGCAGTGCGCCGGAGCATTTCTAGGGAAAACTCCTCATCCCCACGCTGCACGTTCGAACTCCCGCACTGCTGGCCTGAACTACGCACCCCGGAAGCTGTGTCATCAGTCCGAAAACCCGCACAGCTGGTCGGGAATTCTCGCGAGAGAATGCCGGCTTCCTGTCCTGGTCCTCTCCCTTGGAGGTCTACTTCCAGAATCCTTTCCAGTTAACCACGCCCTGCTCGTCTCCAGTCCTCTGACGCGATTGTTCACATGTATAGTTCCTGATTTCCCACTACACTCTCTAGCAGTTAGAATGTCCACAGTGGTAAGATACCTTTCCCTGCTTTCTCCCTTTCAATGTGTTTCCTTTCTCCCATTCACCTTTTTCTACTTAGCTATATACTCACTGTTTCTGTATCCATTACCTGTGGATCACACTTAATATCCTGCTGGGCAAGCATGATGTGGGGAGTCAACATCTCCAGTGTTTGTTCTTGTCTGGAATGGTTTCCCAGTGCCGGGATGGTGTCTTTCCTTTTAGGCTTCATTTTGACCTCATTGAAGGGTTGGCAATATTGTCCTTTACTCACAGACCATTTTCTGTTCGTGCAAAATGATGAGAATTTGAAAACCAGTAAGCTAGACTGTGATGCTCTGTTATTCATTTGGTCATATGTCCCCTATATGTTAGGTATCGGGTACTGTGCCAGCCATTGGGTACCAGATAAATGAGAGAGAGAGAGAGAGAGAGAGAGAGAGAGAGAGAGAGAGAGAGAGAGAAACTGTTCCCAGAGACCCTTAGATAGGCTGTTTTATTTTATTTTATTTTTTATTCTGGTCTCATCATCTATGACTGTTACACCCCCTTTCCTCCATGCTCTGGACAAGGTCTGAGAGTCTCTGACACTCTAGGGAGTTACCACCAGTCAACTAGAAATCACTTTTAGGATGGGGAATGCTGACTCGTCTGGTCTATCTCCTTATCTTTTAATTGGGAACTCAGGCTGTGTCCTGCAGCAGCAGATAACATGGGGAATGATAATGACCTTGTATTCTGTATTCCTTAGTTTTCCACTGCTTAATCTGTTTTCTGATGCTATGAGAACATACCACAGATCAGATTTTTTTTTTAATTAAAAATAGATTTTTTTATACAATGTATTTTTATTACATTTCCCTTCCTTCAACTCCTGGGTTCACCCCACCTCCCTTACTACTCAAGTCCATACCCTTTATTTTGATCATTAGAAAACAAACATATCTAAAAAAATAATAACATAAAATAAAACAATAGAAAAGCAGACAAACCAGAATAGGACAAAGCAAGCAGAGAGGTGAAAAAGGGAACAAAGAAAAACCTAAAGAAACATATGTATATGTAGAGAAACACACATTTCACATACAGAAATACCGTGAAAATACAAAATCAGGAACCACAACAAGTAAGCAAAAGACTTACAAAGGCAAAAATAAACAGAAACTTCAAACAAAGCATTACTGTGACAGGGAAGGAATAGTGCAGAGATTCTCCCATCTTGGATTTTTGCTGAGGGCATTTCAGGTTTAACAAGAATTTGGTCTCCTTGATGGAGAATCCCATGAAAAATTACCCACTCCTATTCTAAGAATGCCAGGTCAGGATGTCCCAGCTAATATATCTTAGCATTGTTGAACTGCCTCCATGTTCAAATCTCCCACTCCAGCTAATGGCTCATCTTAGCTTCTGTCAAACTGTTTGCTTAAGTGAAACCTCACTTCCCTCCCCACATCCCCCTCCCCACCCCAAAGCTGCAGAGCTAGGAGCCAGGACTTGGATTCTGCATTTAAAAATCCCATATTCCTGACTCTCAGGGCTATATACCTAGGTGCCCAAATACCTAGGCATAGTCCCAGCTGGCTGGAATAAAGATTTTTTTTTTTTTAAGATTCATTTATTTATGTATGTATACAATGTATACAGTGTTCTGTCTGCATGTATGCCTGCAGAGGGCACCAGATCTCAATATAGATGGTTGTGAGCCACCATGTGGTTGCTGGGAATCAGACTCAGTACCTCTGGAAAGGCAGCAGCCAGTGCCCTTAACCACTGAGCTATCCCTCCAGCCCTGGAATAAAGACTTTAACTGACTACAAACAATGTGTGAGTGGTCATCTCTGTGGGCTACCCATAACATTATCAGACAAAACAAAACAAAACAAGCTTTCCAAAAATATTGTTGGATTCAAAAAGACTATGTGCTAGGACCTGCAAGGGGGTCTCCATGTAGCATCACAAAAATGGCAGAACTACCGTAAAGTATTCATGTGATAGAAAGGGATGGGGCAGTGAATTTTCAATTTCAGGAGCTCATGCTCAAGATAGCTGACCCACTCTCAATATAAGATCACTATCACTAATCTACTCATGGCAGAACCCTGACAGCCTAGTCATCTCTCAAGGTCTCATTCTTAATATAGTTATAATGGCAATTACATCTCAGCAAGAGTTTTGGAGGGAACATTCAAACTTGTTCCAACATGACTGGCTGGGTTCACCAGACAGCAAAATACAAAAGCTAAGTGTGATGGTACACACTCTTATAATCCCAGCCCTCAGGAGGCAGACAGAGGAAGCATCGCCAATGTGGGCTACAGCAGACCCTGTCTTAATAAAACAAAACATAACTGTATATAAACCACAGTGGATGTAAACACCTCCAAAATGGCATGCCACATTAAGTTACATCCAGGGAATGGATGTCAGGACATTGCAGAACAGAAATGTTACTTAGTATTCTCTGCCTTCTTCAGTAGGTCCTGTCCTGGAGTTTGATGGCCTTTCCTAGGCCAGGAGCCAAGCTGAGTTTAGACTTGGAAGGGAAAAGCAGGTAACACTGTTGTGGAAGAAACTTGAATTATCTATTTCTTCCTTGATCATGTCCGTGCTCACAGCAGGACCCAAAACAAAACCCAGAAGATTCCCCCTTATAGCTTACAGTCAAGATTTGTGACCATGGAAGAACCTGCTTCGGTCTGCTGTGCTACAGTAGAGAGGGGAAAAAATTACTTACCAATGTGAAGTTATAGGTCGCTGTGTGTCAGCAGATGCAAAATACGAGATCATTTAAAAATGCTCAACCAGGCGTAAACGCTGCGTGAAACTTACAGAACAGATTTCACTGACATTTAACAAATATGATATTCAGGTCAGGAGTCTTTAAAAAAATTTTTTCCTGCCAGGCACTGGTGCCACACACCTTTAATCTTAGCACTTGGAGTCAGAGGCAGGCAGATCTCTGAGTTTGAGACCAGCCTGGTCTACAGAGCAAGTTCCAGGACAGCCAAAGAGAAACCCTCTTCAGAACAAAAACAAACAAAAAATAACAACCAAAAATATTTCCCCTCAGAATCCCCCCTCCTGTTGTTATTATTTTTAAATTATAATTTTTTTCTAGACTGTGGAGAATTCCATATATATATGATGAGTTATGCTCATATCCTCCACTCATTTCTCTCCTCCAATTCTCTCCATATACTCCCAACATATACCCCTCCCAATTTCCCATCTGACATTTCTTGATAACCCATTAAGTCCATTAAGTCCAGTTACTGCTACCCCCAAGTGCATGGATGTTGGGGTCATCCATCCTAGCATGTGCACACACACATACAAATACACATGCATATGTAAAAAAGGGAAAAGAAATACATAAAGTAGATATTCAAATAGAATATTTACTTAAAATATATCATAAAAAATTAATTTTAAAGTAAGTCTTTGGTATACATATAATTATATCATTTGATAAAGTAGAAAGAAAATTGTATACTAGGGCTGGAGAGATGGCTCAGAGGTTAAGAGCACTGTCTGCTCTTCCAGAGGTCCTGAGTTCAATTCCCAGCAACCACATGGTGGCTCACAAACCATCTACAATGATATCTAACACCCTCTTCTGGCCTGCAGGCAGAACACTGTATGCACAATAAATAAATTAAAATAAGTAAATGAATAAATGAATAAAAATTTAAAAAAAGAAAATTGTATACTAATGAGATGAGTGTGCTTGTTATTTTACATAAAGAATTAAATCTTGGTTGAGCATTTGATACTACAGCATATAGAGTATCTTCATCATTTTTCAGAGTTGCTTCATATTTTGATTTTCTACTCATCTACTGAGAATACTACTTGTATAAATATACAGTTCAAAACCTATAGAAGTCTGTTTAGGATCATTTCAGAAATTGTTGGAAATTTTGTCTTAATCCCCAGACAAAATTCACTTAACTATTTTTCCTAATGAAACTTAAAGCAACCCAAGCAACAGTTTTAAAAATCGAAAATTCTAACCTAATACAAACCCAAGACATATTAATTTGATACTAATGTATGCTAAGGAATGATAGTAGGAAAGAACTATAAGTCTTTGTTTTCTATATAAAACAAAGCCATTTTTTAGCCATTATGTCTATATAAGGGGAAAAACGTGTGTGTATAGTAAAAACATTGCAACCAAGGTGTTTTGAGAAGGTTTCGTTGACGCTGTATACGGTAAGAGTATGCGCAATACAAAATGTGTCTGTTTTGGTCACAGTAAAAGTGACACTGAAGTCACTAGAGACAGCACTTGCTGCCTTCAGTGCCCTAGCTTAATGAATGCAGATTCTGAATTAATTTTTGGTTGCTCCACATTCAAAAAGCTTTCTCTGTGGCCGGAATTTTCAGGCCCTTGCCCCCCACATCCAGTGTATGTCACAACTCATCATTTAATATGTTTGTCTTGTATTTTGTGCTGTGTTTCCCTTGACTTTAAGTCCTGGCCCTGGTGGAATAGGTACATTGAACTTTTCTGAGGAGAGAAGGGTTTGACTTAGTTTTGGAACTCTTTGGCTAAGAGGGAGGCTGATGAAATCAGTCCCTGGGTGCCCTTTGCGTCACATCTCTTTATCTGCCTCGATAGGATGATTGTTTCATGTAAGAAGTCACTGAGATAAAGATGAATCCACATAGAAGGACTTTCTGAGCAGATGCTGGTGACTGTTTTGGGAGATGAACGTGTGACCCTAGGCGGTTGGCTTCTTGCTTTAGCTCTGACTTTACTCCTACTGGGTATAAAGACCCAATTTATGCAAAGGCTGATTGTCATGAAAGTCATGTCCAGGCAGTTATCATAGCCTTGTTTGTGACTCAAAATCATTTTAAGACCACCATCAATTGGAGTTGGGTAAATACGTTATGAATTAGCCATACCATAGACAGCTATTGAAAATTATATTTTAGGATGGTATTTGGTAACATGGGAAAACACTTAGAGACAAATATTAAGTAAAAAAAAATATTAAGGAAGTTATAGTGGTGCTCTTTCTAATTAAAATATTAATATCCTGACAAACACTTGTCCTAGTATGCTAGAATTTTTGGCAAAACAGACTCTACGGGAACACTTGACTTTATGGGTCTTTTTTTGTGCTGACTAGGGAGTTAATATCTGTGTGGTAGGCTGCAAATCCTTCTTTTCTTCCAGGGTTACTGCAAAGTTATAGGAAAGGGAAGCTTTCTAAGCAGCCTGCCATGATGAAAATCAAATTCTTCAATAGAAGAGCTGAGATTAAGGGTGCCCGTCAGTGTTGGGGGAGGATGTGTTCTGGTGACTTGAAGATAAATGGGGGTGAGGGTGGGGATGGGGGGTTATTAAATGTTAATAAATTATTCTCGACCAGGCTGTGGCGGTGTACACCTTTAATCCCTGTACTTGGGAGGCAGAGGTAGATGGATCTCTGTGAATTTGGGGCTAGCCTGGTCTACAGAACAAGTTCCAGTACAGGCTCCAAAACTACACAGAAAAACCCTATCTTGGGGGGAAAAAGCCACAAAACCCCCAAACCATAAATCAATAATTCCCCCCCAATTAAAATAACATTTGCATATATAATGTTTGTATATAGGTATATGCATATTGATATCATTGTTTAACAGTCAGAGATTGAATGCCTTTTATGGGTTTTGTGTGTCTGACCATGGCTCAACACGGCTTCCCTGATAGGCTACACACAGAAAAAGGCATGAGAGCAAATATATCCACAGCTAATGTTCCTGGTTTCTGATTTTCCAACAAAAGTCAACATTTTTCAAAGAAAGAAACAGATGCTTTTTTTTTTTTTTTTTTTAATGAGTAGAGTTGAAATCTTACCTCCTGGGGGCTGGAGAGACGGCTCAGTGGTTAAGAGCACTATCTGCTCTTCCAGAGGACCCGGGTTTGATTCCCAGCACCCACATGGCAGCTAACAACTGTCTGTAGTTTCAGTTCCAGGCAAATAAATAAATAAATAAATAAATAAAGTGTTTTTTTTTTTTTTTTTTTTTTTTTTTTTTTTTTTTTTTTTTTTTTTAAAAAAAAAAAAAAAAAAAAGAAATCTTCCCTCCTGAACTGACTGGGAAGCTTCTGCCTGGGGACCAGCCCGCTGACTTAACCCACTGTATGACACAGACAGGTGACATTCCTCTGCAAATCCCACTTCTCTGGCATGAGCTCACTTTAGCTCAGGTCATGCCCACAGTCCCTCATCTCTAAACACTCCAAGGATCTCACAGCAATTGCAGAGACTTCAGATGGTGACAGGAATTTCGATGGAAGCGAATTCACAAAGTGTTCCACTCTAACCTTGTCCCTAATTCTGAATTTGAGTGTGAACTCACCTCACTCACAAGTTTTACCTTTAATTTATGTGCAAATTATTTAATATTTGCTTTATTTATTCACTTACTTATCTTGAGCCTTTTAGAAGCTTCCTCTCCTCCCTTGGCAGAAGTTGGAAGTGGTGTAACTTTTTCTCTTTATTGACTAGTCAGCTGCCTAAATCAAACAGCTTTCCTATGATTTATTCAGCAGCAAGTATCAGGCAAGTGTGGGGTAAAAAGTAAAAGTTAGGGGCATTTTTATTTTTGTCTCAAATGGCTTGCCTTATGTGGAGAGAGGTCATTCAATCCTGGAGTCAGGCCGTAGAGCACAGCATCCCAGAGGGTTGTTGTGTTGGCATTCACAAAAGGGAGGTGACAGCATGTATGAGAGACTTTAAGAGAGAACTTTCAGGGTTAGCCTGATTTAAAGAACTATATAGAAGGGGTGGCATTTCTAGCAAGAAGAATAATTTGGAAAAAAGGTAATTGGTGTTAAGACTGCCAGATGGAGAAAGTGTGTGTGTGTGTGTGTGTGTGTGTGTGTGTGTGTGTGTGTGTGTGTGTTTGTGGTGTTCAGGTAAATTTCAATTTCCCTTTTTTCTTCTCCTAACACTCTCTTCTTCTCTTGCTCTCTCTTTCTCCGTGACAAGGTCTCACTATTGGTCCAGGTAAATACTTTTAGTGTGAGTATATACCATTCATACCATTTGTAGTAAAGGTGATGAATTGGTTTATCTGAAAAGCAAGTAGACCTGAGTGTCCTACATTTGTACTTGGCAACCCTATTTAGAGTGTGTGGGATTATATTAATATCTAAGAAACTCATGTTACTAAGGCGGACAACTGAAGTTGTTACCTCACTGTCTGAAGAGGTGACTCCATGGTTAAGATGTTGCAATGGTCTTTTGGGGGACCTGATGAGTTAGAATCTCAGCCCCCATGTTGTAGGGAGGAGGCTGATAAAGGCCCGTAACTCTAGCTCCTGTGGATCTAATGCCTTTGGCCTCAAGGCCACCTGCACTTAAGTACACATACCCACATTCAGACATACACAAATAATCATATAATAAAAATTAAACCTTGTTTAGAAGAACATCATTTCTTCACTTCTTAGCTATTTAGAAGCCAGCAGCGACACTGGCATTTGGGCCTTTCCTGGGCTGGGCTGCGCACATCATTATTGAACCACTCACAAAACAACGTGCTTCCTATTGACACACTTGTGTGTTCTGAGGTATCAGGATGAGAAAATCCAGCAATGTCAAAGAAAGGCAAGGTGGCTTAGACCATTTGCTTCTCATATCTTTGCATTTTACATGGAGTGGTGTGATTATCTTTTTCTCATGGGAATATTTCACTCATCTCAACTTATTTCCAAATGCTAGTGGCTCTGTAACTCCTGAAAGGTTGCCAGAGAGAAACAATTGATTAGATCCTCCATTTTGCTTTCTCTAACCCCACCGCTACCACCACCCCTGCGCACGCACATGTGCTCCACTCCAAATTCAGACCCAGAAAAGGTAGTATGCTTGCACCTTGCTAGCAGGTGGGAAAACAGCCCAATCTCTGTTAGTGAGGTTATTGATCTAAATGTGAGGGGCATTTTATCTTTCTTCACCACACACACTGTAGGTGAGAGATCACACCAGTCCTCTGCAGCACCAATGTGCCTTGGCACAACATCAGTTTTATGCAATAAAGGGGAAGGATTTAGAAATGTGTTCCTTGTCGTTTATGTTTGCTTTTACAAAATAAATCGCCTTTGTTCAAGGGTGTGGAGAAGAAGTAATTTGCTTCCATTTAGTTCTTCACTAAAACTTTTGACCTTTCTATCAGTCATTCCTGGCCCCTGGGGGAATGGTGAGTGGGACCTCTAATACCATTGAAGGGTGGCTAATGACAGACTGGGGTATTCAGCAGAACAACTACTTAGGTATGTGGGCTCTGGATGTAAGTACATCATCTTACCCTCATCTGGATCAAACCCGCTTAAAACATGTTCCCAGGCTTTCCCCTCACTGCAGCCTGAAGCCTTTGCCGGATCCCAAGCTTTTCAAGGCTATGAATTTTAACCTGTTTCATTGTGCATTCATCTTTGGATACATTAGGGCTGATGGGGGCTTCAGTAAAAAAATAAAAATAAGCATATTTTTCTTTCTTTGTTCTGAGGCAAGTATAAAAAGTAACTTCTTGTAGCTATTCTATAAAATATCATCTGATATCAGTGAGTTTGTGTGTTTTAATTCTGGGGAAGAACATGAGTGTGACTATATGAAAGTCGAGAGAGTCTGAAGAGTAACAAATAACCATCTCTTGGGGTCCTTAAAGAGCATCCCACCTTCCCAGCTAGACTTAACCTTTAAACTACCTGATGCCTGGGCCTAGCACACCCAAGTAGGTGATAGGGTAGCAACCTGAGGGAACACAGGCTCTGGCTTTTAGGTCAGGCCTGTGATTTGGCAGGGTAGAACCTGATTTGGCAAAGGCCGTGTGTTTCTTTTGTCTGTGTGAGAGCCCAGGAGAAGAATTAAGGAACATAAATTCTGAGAGATTAGATTGGATCAGAACAAGGCAGCTGTTGTTTTTTGCCAGAGTTTAAAGGGCATTGCAAAGGCCACTGGACCCACTTCTGTTTTATTTAGGGATTTCCCCCTTTCTCATTTGAACACTCTAGCTCTTGTCTTTAATGCATTGTCTGCACACGTGTGTCTCCAGATAGGGAAAGGAAATATCTAGACTTAGAAAAGGATGGGCAGCCATTGTTGGAGAGATGGTCCCCATATCTCATGGAGCTCCTAAGCTTGAGAGTGGCCGAGTTGTCAATTCTTGGCCTCAAGTGGATGTTTAGGATATTTCTAGAAAATGATGAATGAATTTTTAGCGTCTCCTTTTCTTCCTTTTATGGATTAATTTCTTCTGTTCTCAACTCATGGCCTTAAACTTAGGTTGACTAAATGAACACACGAGATGAGCTTCCCAAGTCTGAATGTATGAAAGCCAAAGTTAAAAGTTTTTGAGTGTCAATCTGCTGTCATAGACAGAAAATTCTAGATCTCAACTTATGTCATAGTTACAGTCAAAATACTGTAAATACTGTATAAACCTACCTCAAGGCTCTGTATATACAGGGCTTACGAAGTGTGAGCTTCTTGATTAGATTTAGGTCCTCTTCCCACTATATCTCCTATGAATATGCAAATACCCCCAAATCTGAAAAAAAAAATACCCTGAAATATAAAATACTTTTGTTCTTGAGAATTCTGGGTAAGTTATGTTCTTCCAAACTGACTTTTCTGACTTTGACCTATGACTATTACTGAAAGGGTCACTGTATCATCGCTCTTCTTCTTTTTAAAAACCTGTACTGGTTTCTCCAAGTATGTATGTCTTAGTCTGGTTCAAGAGGAACTTCCTGGATCTCCAGGACTCTTTCTATAGCATTATATGTCTCGCTGAGGAGGAAATATCCAGTTTGAAAGAGAGGCCAGTGTAGCATGAATTCAGATTGTACTAAAAGAGACCCAGAGCCAAATATCAAGGAAAGGTTGAAATATCAGAGAGAGGAAACACCACAGTCAGATCTCACACAGCTGTCTTCTAACTTCCTCAGTCTTGCTCCTGGTCGCTCCTGCCTACACTAGTTTCCTATGCCCTTTAAATTCTCTTCTTGCCAGCTGTGTCCCATCCAGGTTAAGATTAAAGGCACGAACTACTGTATTTGGTAGTGGGCCTTGAGCTCACAGAAACTCAGGAAAGTTCTGTCTCTGGAGCTATGGATTAACGGTGTAGGTCACCACTCCTGGGTTTCCCTGTGCTGAGATTAAAGGTGTGTGCCATTGAAGCCCAGCTGTTTGTCCTTGTACTCAAAGATCAAGAAATTCCTGAGCTGTCTGCCTAGGTTTTGACTGTGTGTTGTTCCTGAATATTTCAGATTTTATTACATATGTAACATATCACCACAGGCCAGGAAGCTGGGGTTTCTAGAAGAGGCAGTTGACATACTACCCGTTTCTTTTCTTTCTTTCTGATTTTTTTAAACACAGGGTTCCTTCACGTAGTCCCTGATGTTCTGGAAATTGCTGTGTAGACCAGACTGGCCTCCAATTTACAGAGATCTGCTTGCTTCTACCTCCCAATCTGGGATTAAAGGAGTGTGTCACTACTACCCATTGTGAGCCTGTTTCAATTTGGATAGAACAGTGGTGACACACCTTTAATGCCAGCACTCAGGAGGCAGAGGCAGGTGAATCTCTGAGTTCAAGGACAGCCCAGAGTGACTTCCAGTACAACCTGGCCTACACACAAAGAATTCCTGTCTCTGGGGAGAAAAAAAAAAAAGTGTGGATGATGAATGACTTCTCTCTATCCAGAGAATACTCTTATAAGCCCTAACGGGACTACTTTCCCATTTCTCCCCGTTACAGCTGGCTATCTTTCCCATTGATTGACAGCCGTGGAAGTTGCCAGTGCCCCTGATCGGATGACTCTGCAGCCAGGCAAAGTCTCAGAAAATGGAGCTAAGAATGGAAGAAACAAAACCACAAAGTCAGAGGCACAAGAGAGTTCTCCAGCAGGTGTGTTGGGCAGACGACGCATTAGATGAAATCTACATAGAGGAAGTATTGCTCTTGCCAAGGCAGAGTCCATGGGTCCGTTGGCTCAGATCGGGGCAAATGAGCATGTGCTGGCAAGGGTCAAAGGCAACGGGAGAAGGACTCTTCCTTCAGGCCTCAGGAAGCAGGAGCCTGTTTGCCTTCCGGCTTGGCCTCGCAGTGGGAGAGCAGGAGAGGAAGGAGAATGAACTGGAGAGGAAAATCCCTGTGGTTCTGTTCCAAGAAAGCAGTCAGGGCACCTGTTGTGTTGTAAATGGAGGAGTGAGTCCTCTTTGTGAAATTGCTCCAGAGAGGTGTATGAGATTAAAGAACTAATTATACTCCAAGGACCCCAAGCTTGGGGCCACGTGGGAGGGGCTCCCAGAAAACCGAGTAACGGAGCAGGTAGGAGGTGACAGGAGGGAGGGGGAAATAGAGAGAGAAAGGGGGGAGGGGGAAAGGGGGGAGAGGAAGTAGAGGGCCCCTGAGCAAATGCTTTGCTTGGAAGTTGGGGGAGCTGTACATGTCCTAAGATTGGAGGGACCTTTACTGATACATTTCAATGTCACTAGATTCAGCCAGTCTGGAGAAAGCCGAAAGGGACACTCAAGGCGGGAACAGATGGGGATTATCACCCTGGGGACCCTACTGGAATGGGACCGTATGAAGCATCAGGAAAACAGGAAGTTTCAAAACTTAGAACGTCTGTATTCTGCCTCAGCCAACCTAAGGTAGAATTTTCCGGGCTTCACTGGGCTTGAATTAACTAACACTCCGGCTTCCCGGGGCCAGCAGGTTCGGTAGGAGATGAAGGATGTGGCTGAGGGCGGTTCTAAAGCAGTTGCCTCCTGCCCAGATACTTGCAGTTATCAGGAAAATGCAGAGCTGCTTTCATATACTGCAGCTGGAGCAGCTCCCCTTTAGAACACATGCTCAAAGTCTAGCTAATCGATCCTTTTCTCTGGGGTTTTAGAGAAACCTTTAAAGGAAGAGCAACTTGGATAAAGGGAGGTGGGACACAGTAACTCAGACTATCTTGGTGAACAGGAATTATCAGGTCCCCAGGGCTCCCTTCTTGATAATGGGAGTGAGGGGTGTCATTGTAGACTGAGGGAAGTGTCTTCCTTTCCGGAACTGAGTTTTTTGTTTGTTAGTGGTGACTAGATTGAACCAGACACCCATGACATGGCATTACCCCCAGCCCTTCGATGAAAATTAGCTATGAGATTCACTCCTGGCTACATGTATGTATTGTCTTCTGTGAAAGAACAGCCCTGCCGTAGACTTCCAAAAGCATTTATTTATTTCTCCTGTAGATTAGGTTCCTGGGTGGTTTTTTTTTTTTTTTTTTTTTTTTTTTTTTTTTTTTTTTTTTTTTTTTTTTTTTGTGAATTGACAGTACTTCTAATTCCCCAATTACTCTTTATTAAAGCTTAAATTGTGTAAGTCTGGTTAAAAAGCATCTCTGGGAAGCCAGGGTAGGTCTGGAGAAACAGTTACTATGAAGATTGTAGTTGAAATAGCACTCAGGAAGAGGCTCCTAGGAGTGTCCGATTTTACTATTACATCTGAGCAGGTGACCTGGACAGCCACAGCAGCCACACTGGAAATAGTCAAATTCATCTGGATGACTAATGTGTATGTCGCTCTTCTTAGATGCCAGGCACTTGCTAATCACTGTTTTTGAGAGACACTACATGCCTATTCTGGCATAGAGGTGGCTGAAGAATGACTGATCTCAGATACTTCTACGTTTTAAATTATGTTTTAGTGTATTTGTTTTGTATGTGCAGGCATGAATTTGCCACAGTAGGCATGAGGAGATCTGGGGACAGCTTCAGTCAGTTTTTCTCTTCCACTGTGTGAGTCCTGGAGATCAGACTTTAGTCATCAGGCTTAGTGACATATGCCTTCGCCTGCTGTGCCATCTCAGCTCAAATGTCAGAATTTGAAACAAACGTGCTAGAGGTAAATATGTAAGACTAGTTTCATCAGCTGAGAGACAACCCCTGGGACTTTCCATTCCCTCATCCCACTGTTCGGGTACCACTGAGCTCAGCTCACAATGCCCAGAATGGGTCTCTTTGCTGGTGACCTTATATCCAGCCTCTCTCTCTCAGTGTCATGCTGATTCTTATCAACTTCTGTGTCTGAGCACAATGACCTTCTAGAAGGACCCCGTAGACAGCAGCCTGGGCAACTCTATACTGACAGCAGCATGTAAAGACAGTGCTGCCCCAGAATACACTGAGTGATAGGCTTGAGAATCTTATTGGTGGTGTGTGTATGACCTTCGGTGTTTACAGTAGATCATTGGATTGCATGCTTTCCTCTGCTCTAAATAGTGTGTCTCAAACTCTTGTTTTAAGACAAGTTCCTGTATAGCCCGGTTTGGCCTCAAAATCCTCTTGCCTATGCATCCCATCTCACACTGCAGAAATCCTTTAGAATTGACTTCAAAGAGTCTAGACTTAGTAGCAGGTAGATACAGTGGCACCTTTTGAAGATTACTTGCATTGAGACATGGTCTTGAGTTCCATAAACTAAGACCACACAGTTCATGTATAGACCATTTCTTTCTGATACTTTATAGCCATGACCAAGGCTTCTAGGAGTCAGTACAATTAGTTTCAAAACAAAGAGCTGGGCCAAGGATGTGGCTTTGTGGCTGAGCATTTGCTTAGCACTCATGAGGTGTGAGGTCCCATTCTTGGTACCTACAAAATCAAAATTAAACTCAGAGCTCTTCCAAGACTGGTGATAGAGATGGTTGGCGATGAGTCTCTGTATGGGGGGCAGATGCATGATTCATTTGGGACATTACTGTGACAGTTTGATATGGTAACATCAGAGATCTGATTTGTTTTAAAGGATCAAGCCCTGATTAAAATGAGAGTTGGATCTGGAGTGCAGTTGAACGAAGAAAACAATACAGTGATTCTTAACAGTGGCCAGAGAGAGGTAGGATTGGATTAAGATAGGATTGCTAGACCCAGCCATTTTCCTCTTCAATGCCCCTCACCATCTGCCACCTCACAACGCCTACACATGGTGGTTAAAACAATTTCCAATTGCGATCCCCTAAAATAAAGCTTAATATATTCACATCTGGCGGTTTTCCTGCCCTACTTTATGCTTAGCGTTGGCCTTCATTTTAGCAAACTATTCTGTGATTGCTTTGTGTTGCTTTGGAAGTGTTTCTGGATGGGGATTTGTGGCTCTGTTTGATTGCATTGTGGTTGTGTTTACGAGGGACAGAGCAGCAAGTAAGTCTCAAGTCTGTTTTTAGCTTGGGTCTGTGTGGGTATCAGTCCTGGCTGTGGATCAAGAACCAGCTGAGCAAGCATTTAAAGTACAGATTTCCACCCCCTGCCCTAGGCCTAAGGAACAGAAGACCCAGGAAAGAGAGGACATTTAGTCGAAGGGCCATCCCAGGAGATCAGTGCACTGGCCCAGGCTGCTTGTGGACATCCTGTTTGGCAGACTGAGTGAGCAAGGAGAATCTTTGCAGCCCAGGAGTTCAAGATCAGTCTGTTCAGCATATAGAGGGGCCATCTCTGCCAGTGTGCAGCCAAAATTGCCAACAATGGTTATCTGTTACAAGTCCCATCAGATATGTTCAGCTGGTGAAGAAACTCCTCCATTTGGGCTGGCTGCTGAGGGTTTGACTCTGGGTATTTCGAATGTTGAAACATCGAAATTTACTGTCGACAGTTCAAAAACCAAATGGCTCATGGATATCAGTGTTTAAAAGGACAGTGCATGGGTTTGTAGTGCTTACCCAGCAGGCATGAAGCTCTTGAGTCAATTTCAGCTCCCTAAACCCGGCACTCAGAAAGTGGAGGCTAGAAGTCATGTTTGATACATGTGACTTTGAGGCTAGTTAGGAATACAAGGGATTTGTCTCAAATTTAAAAACAAACAAATAATAAGTAAACAAACAAAAATAAACTAAGTCAAAGGATGCTATGGTAAGGCATTTGAACTGAAACTTTCTCTTTTCAAAATATTTATTTTTATTTTATTTGCATTGGGATTTTGCCTGCGTGTATGTCTGTGTGAAGGTTGGAGTTACAGACAGTTGTGAGCTGCTATGTGGGTACTGGGAAATGAACCCATGTCCTCTGGCAGAGCGGTTAGTGCTCCCAACCTGTGAGCCATCTCTTTAGCCTTTGAACTGAAACGCTTATCCTCACTAATTTCTAATGGTGTGAGACCCCGTGTGTCTTCCTGGATCTCATTGGACTGTCACATCGGAACACTGACTTCTTTCATCCTCTTTTTTTTTTCCAGAGTGGTAGAGCATGAGCTTTGGAAACAGGCTGAGTTTTGTGTCCTGACACTATCATGGTTTCTAGATTATAAAGCCTAGTTTTCACATCTGTAAAATGGACGTATAATATATTTCTTTCAGGATTGTCTCTTTGGCTCTTTAAATCATGCCTACTACATCACAGTTGCTAAGTTGATGTTATCTTCCTTTTGGTCAAAGGGAAGAATTTCCATTTAGTCAGATGCTTCCAAGATTCAAAAGATCTTACCTCTATCAGTTTCTGTTTTAAGGCATTAATTATTTGCTCCCTCCCCAACCTGTGTTTTTCCTTTTTTGCCCAGTTTCTCCATTTGTTATCTCCCCTCAGCCTATAAAGTTGGAACTAAGATAGTTTTAGCCTTCGAGACAGTACCAACCGATCGGATCCCTTCCAGAAAAAAAGTAGAGGGGTTGGAGAGATGGCTCAGAGTTTAAGAGCACTGACTGGTCTTCCAGAGGTCCTGAGTTCAATTTCCAGCATCCACATGGCAGCTAACCCTAACCCTAACCCTAACAACCATCTATGATGACATCTGGTACCCTCTTCTGTATACTGTATACATAATTTAAAAAAAAATCTTTTTTTTTTAAAAAAAAAGTAGAAAATATTTTAGTTTAATCAAAGCAAGCTTCTGGGAAAAAAAGATTTGTCTTCCCTCTGCATGCAAAGCACCATTAGCTCACCCTTCCATCTCTTCTACCATCTCCAGTGCTCTTAATGACGCTTTGCTCCATCACTCCTGGGCTGCAGCAAAGAATGCCGTCAGCTCTCCATCTTGGTTCTGCTCCACAGCCTCTGCTAATTGCTCTTCTGAACCCAGGGCTTTCTCCAGCACAGCTGGAAAGGCAGAGGCTCCCCCTCCAAACACTCACAGAGGATGTGTTACACACCTGGTCAACTAAGAGAACTGGGAGGCTTGAGAGTCTCGGGTAGACCTGTTCTTTTTCTCTGACAGGCAATAGCTTCTTCTTTGGAAAAAGAAAAACTCTCTGATAATAATTAGCACATTCTCATTTCCGTTGAATTCACACTTATGAATTATAATGTGAGACCACTTCTTTCCATTTTATTTAGGGAGAGCAGCTACCTGGTATTATAATCAGATATCTCAGCACCCTACAGTGATTTGTGTATTACTTATAATACAGCAGTTTTGACAGATGGCAGTTTGACGGTGAGAAGAGTTGACCAGATGATGACGAGTAGGAGGAGAATGGGTGGGTGTCTGGGGCTAAGAACTTTCCCAGGAGAACACTTTAGGTAAAAATTAAAAATGGACTTGAATAAGAAAGAAAAGGCCATAAATAATTGGGGGCTTTTCACGATGGCCGTGTGACCAGCAGTTTGGGCTGTGATTAAGGGTGGGGATGTAAGTCATTTTTAAGAAAGGGAAATGCATTAGATCTGAAGCTGTTCGGCTAGAATGCCACAGAGGAAAATGAATGGGGTGGGTTAGAATGAGCAAGCTCTCAGGAAATCCACCGTGGAATAGTAATTGGCTCTCCCTATTGACAAAAATGGATATGGTACTGTTGTAAAAGGTTTCCCGGGCCTGTTTGGGCCCGGAGGTTTGGAACCTGGCCCATGGCTGCTTTTGTCCCCCAAAGAAATGAATCAGACACTTATATTAACTTCATACTGTTTGACCCATGTCTCAAGCACATTACTAGCTAGCTCTTTCATCTTAAATCAACCCATTTCTATTAATCTACTTGCCACGTGGCCCAGCCCACGGCTCACCTGGATCAGTTACATCTTTCTTCTTTGGGGTCAGATGGAGACTGGCTAACCACCCTTCTACCTGTCTGTCCTCTGATTCTCCACCCACTTCTACGGTGCTGCACATAGGCCAAACCAGTTACTTTATTTACATCATACAGAGAACATTCCACCACATGGTACCCCAAGTGAATGTCCAAAGGAAAAGAATTGATGGTGTGTGATGGCCAGACAAAGTGAGAAAATTCCCGCTTTTAGGGTCCATCGTGGCTTTGTGGGAATTCCCAGTGCCCTGAGCTACTTGACTGATGGTAATGCCTGTGTGCTGGTTTGTGTTCATTTGACGCAGGCTAGGGTTATTTAGGAAGAATGGCCCTCAACTGAGAAAATGTATCCATCAGATTGGCCTGTAGGGAGTTTTCTTGATTGATGATTGATAAGAGAGGTCCCGGCCTCCACGCCATCCCCTGGGCAGGTGATTCTGGATAAACTCTTGGCACCTCAAGTTATTTATAGTGATGGTCTTTAGCACAGCAATCAGGAACCAAAGTAGAATAGCATGGATCCTCTCTCTTAAAAGGCGGCCAGGAGGGTGAAATGAGAGAAGACTGAGAGGCAACAATGCATTGATATACTTTAAACTCTTTATTATGGATGCCCCTTGTGTACTGTAACCCAGCAGGCACAAGACATAGACTGGATTTTCAAGTTCGTTCAGTGCATAGACTAATGGGGGTACACACACACACACACACACACACACACACACACACACACACACACACTTTCTTTTTTCTCTTGTGTGTGTGGGAAATGGTGTATTTGTTGGTACAGATGAGAACTGTGCCTCAGGAGCTGTCAGGGCTGTATAAAATTCTTTTTAACAGTGACTCAGAGATAGAATGTGGGGGATGAGAATCAAATAGTGTGAAAACCAGGGATGCTTTGGAGGCTTGAAATGAACCGCTGGAGTAGATGATGACTTGGTTTGGGTCCTCTCCCCCTGTTCTCTGCTTGTCTTTACTTTTCTTTTGTTCTTTCGAGATAGAGTCTTATTTAGTGTGTCATCAAGACTGGCCTCGGACTCATAATTCTGATGCCTTCCAGTGCTGGTGACCGGCTAGCTTTCTGTTATACTGGATTAGCCCAGAAATGAGGGCAGAGTGGATTAAGCAACATGAGATATCTCAAGATTCTTTTCAGGTTCTGAATGAAGGTGAACAGGACACATGCTCATAATTCTAGCTCTCGGGACGTAGAGGCAGAAGGATGTTTAATTAAAGGCAGCCTGGGTTACTTACCAAGACCTTGTCTCAAAAAAGAGGGGTATTGAATTTGTTTTTTTTTTTAATTTTTTATTTATTTATTATGTATACAATGTACAGAAGAGGGCACCAGATATCATTATAGATGGTTGTGAGCCACCATGTGGTTGCTGGGAATCAAACTCAGGACCTCTGGAAGAACAGTCAGTGCTCTTAACCTCTGAGCCATATCTTTAGCTCCAGGGTTGTTCCTTCTTTCTTTGATTTCAAGATATCTTTTCCTGATGCACTGTGAACACCTTCATGTTGGTTTCTTCATCTTAGATATCATAGTACCATTGACAGCCTGGTGTTACCAGGATATTTTCATATGTGTTCAAGAGCTCGGTTCCCCATCCTAGGACTTTTTATTTTGGTTTGCTTGTGTGGCAGGCTGATGAGAGCCCTCCCCTTCCCCCAAAGGTGTTTCTGTCCTAATCATCTGAAACTGTGAGTATTCTGTTACAAGGCAAAAGGTTGTGTGTAAAATTAATGTTGCAAACCTTTTGATCTTTAACACTTAGATGGGCTTTACATCAAGGCAGCAATCCTTAAAAATGTGAGAAGAAAAAAACCAACCTGTCTGTGCAAGCTGGTAGTGTTAGCTATTCTGAAGTCTAAGGCAAGAGGATGGCAGATTCAGGGACTGCCTGGCCACGCTCTGGCCTTGGGGTCAATCATTAGTAATGTGGAAATTAAAGTCCCTCCACCTTGAGGCCTGGAGCTGTTTTTGGAGCTGAGAAGTGGCTAAGCACCCAAGGCCAAGTGCCCAAGGTCCTGGTAATCAAAGGGCATTCCAGCCCAGCTGGGCAGCATCTTCTCCCCATCCTAAAACAACCAATCAGCTAGCAGCTGCCCACCTGCCAGCAATAGTAAAGAAACTTTCTCTGGGCCCCTTGCTCCCCAGCCTGATAACAGCATTTCTTTGATTGATCCTTGCTTTAAAAAGACTTGCTTTTGAGTAAGGGGGCTAGCTCAGTTCCCCACTGGCAGGAACTGAGCTCAGTTGTACAGCGGTAATAAACCTTGCTTTGCATTTGCATTCAGAGAGTTGGTATGATTCTGGGGATCTTTCTGGGGGTCACTGAGACTGGGCAGAACAGTACCACATACAGAAGGAAAAGTGGAAGAGGCTGTGAGTGAGTCATAGTGATTCAGTAGGAGACAGACCCAATCTGCTATGGTTATCTTTGAAGATAAAAGAGGAAGCCATGAGTCAACTCAAGAAGGTGACTTCTAGAAGGTGGAATCAGGGAAGAAACTGATTTCAAGAAAATGAATTAAATTTGTTTATTTATTGTGCTAGGAATTGAACTCAGGACCATATGGGTGCAATGAAAATACTTTGAAACTATAACCCCAGCTTGGGAATTGTTATATTCAAACCACCAACTCATGGTAATTTGTTACAGCAGCCACAGGAATCTGATACAGTTTCTATCTCTGTCCACATAAGCTGAGTCAACACTACTGCACCTGGTAGAGGTCACTAGTCACACAGAGGCTTTTCCTGGTGCCTTTTAAGATTTATTTATTTTTATGTACAATGGTGTTGAAGCTAGAGTTCCAGAGCTGCCATGTGGGTGCTGGGAATTGAACCCAGGTCCTCTGGAAGAGCAGCCAGTGTTCTTAACCACTGATCCATCTCTACAGCCCTGCCTGGTGCCTTTGTACTGGGTCCCCTCACCACTTAGGGAAGAAACCCAGGCTGCTTCAGAACTCTGGCTGGACCATCTTAAACTGCCTCCTGAAGGAGACTTTCCCTTCCACACACACCCTCCAGTGTTCTTTGTACAATTTCTTGCTTACTTCCTGTTTTGGTCCTTTATTTACCAGAAACTTCTCTCTCTTTCTGAGAATATGTCCACTTGACTACCAAGTACAGAGCAGTTCAGGAAATGTGAACTAAAGTTTCATTCTGAAAACTTTGAGGGCAGAGATGACAGAGCTCCAGCTCCCCACCCCACCCCCCAGCTCAGCAGATTTACGGAACTACTTACCTATGATTGACTTTCAGAAAATAGCTCTTAGTTTCCAACCTTCACTCTGAAAGGTGGGCATTTTGAAATTCGGGGTGGCAAAAAGCCTGTTCTTCTGTAACCTTTTCACTCCTAGGACATGCTTTTCACAGAGTTGTCCTTCAGCATCTTGTATCTGGAGCCATCTGAGGTTTATTGAGGTGACAGAACTTCACCTTTTAAGTGCAAGGTGTTGCATGTTCCCATTGTTTCCGGTTAATTACTGATTATATTTACAATTGAAATCCGTGGTTAATGGCGATTGTGAGGCCATATGTCCATGTGTCCAGACAAAGTGGCGTCGTCTTGTCCTATACCTTGGTCAGTGCTGAATTATATTTGGATAATGCCCAATGAAGCCATTTAGATGCTTTTTCTTTTTAACAGTTTATTTTTTTTTAATTATGTGCATGTATGTGGGTATGTACACTTAAGTGCTGGTATCCACTGAGGCCAGAGTCCCCAATCCTTTCGAAGCTGGAGTTACAGTCATGAGCCACCTGATACAGGTGCTGGGAATTGAACTCGGGTCTTCTGTAAGAGCGTTTTAGCCATTGAGCCATTTCTCAGCCCTCATCCTGGAGAGCACACTAAGAGGTGTGTGTGCAATTGTATTATGGCCCGCTTTCTCCCTTTTTTCTCTGGCCATTTTTTCCTCCTTCTCTGGTTTTGACTTTGCTTCACTCTTAAGGCATGACACTGTCTATGATTTGCTTCTGGTTTTCCCCCTTGAGCCTTGACATTTAGGAGGTAGAGGCAGGCAAATCTCTTGGAGGCCTGCATGGTTTGCAAAGCAAATTCTAAGACAGTCGGGGAGATGCAGAGAAACAGCAACCAGGTTGACAGTGGGGTGACACATTTGACACATAGGTTGTATGCCACTTACTGAAGACTATTCCAGAATGGGAAAGTGTAAGGGTCGAGATTTCAGGATCTTCTATGATTTTAGGGCCTAAGTCTATTTGCAAGGCATTATGGGAGACAGGAAGAAGATGCCAGGGTCAACGAGACAGCTCTCTTCTGCTGTATAATATGGCACAGCCAATAGGGAAAAGAAAAGACTGGGCTTCAGGAAAATACCATTCCCAAGTGGAAGATTTGTACTGTTGTTACTGCTGTTAACAGTGACAGGCGTCGCCAGGCCAGCAGCAAACATCCGGGTGTCTTTGGTATTAGGCAGTATGTTCTGACGCCAGCTCCATGGAGGGAAGGAACAATGGCTGTTTAATTTGCTTTTTATAGCAAAGCCCATTTGGGAAGAATGAAGACAGGAGACCCTCAGAAGAGCTTCCTTTCCCTGAGGGCTGGTCCATCTGCTCTATGGAGAGGAGACTGCTGAGTCAGAAAGCCCGGGCCAGGGAGCCTGCCACTGCTGCTCTGGGCCCAGGCTCCTGGCCAGGATGCTGGCCCACATGGCCGGTGAACAAATGGTATGCCTGGGGTGCAGGGAGGTTGTCAGGGCTCCTTTCTAAGACTAGACAACTGACTTCTGTCCTTGGATTACAGAGACATATGTTCTGTGATCACCACAAACACCCTTCTCTGACAAAGCCTCTTTCATGGGCCATTGTGAGGGGGATAAAAGATAAATGAAGGTTGTTTCCAAAAGATTAAGCATTTAAGAAAAATTAGTCAGTGTTTCTAAGTATCACTTAGCTCTACGGCTTTTTCAGGAGAAAACAGAAAATGCAATATCTCATAAACATCCATGCATGCTTTTGAATATTCATCTTTAAACATCATGAGCTGTCACAACTCATATCTTGGTAAATATTACACCAAAACTTCTAGAACTGTGGTTATTTATTTATTTATTTGAGCTCACAAATCTATTTTTTTATTATCTTTTGTGTCCTCTCCTCCCTTTTTATTTTTACTGTTTTGACATCTTTTTGGAATGAATCTAGAAGAATGCTCTACTCCCGACCTTTTCTGTGATAGTCATTTGTGAGACTGAACAAACTCTAGAAAGAGCCCAACTTTCCCTTGAGCCTGACTCTTGCAGAGCAGGTTTTGTGTTCTTCCTGCTTAGGAGTTTCTGCCAACCTTACTGATGATGCTACGTCAGTGGCCTCCGGAAGAGCAAGGCGACTTAGACTCCAGTGAACAGTGGTCTTTTCTGAATGGCTCAGACTCAGTGGAGGGTTAGAGGGCACCAACATCTGTGTGAGAGGCAGGTCTCTCTGTAGGAGCACAGTGTTGATGCTAAGTGACATTTCCATAATGGGTGCTGGTGTTCCACTAACACACCAACATCCCCCCTCCCCCCATCGAGATAAACCCAGTTGAACTGCTGTGTCTTCTCATGTAATTTCACTCACCTGCACATGCGCATACTCTCATGAGTCCTGGTGAAAGGTAAGGACCTTCTCAGCACTCTGGATATTATTTGGGGGCTTGTTTTATGAATATCAATCACCCCAACTGCTGTTGATCAAATCAGAGTGAAGGTATTTGTCAATTGCATTTCACTGATATTTTAATTATTATTAATTTCTTTAGTTATGCATGTTCTGGCAAGACAGCAGGAGTAAACACTAACCCCGTGGCTGCTTAGGACATCAGGGGATGAAAAATCCTTAGGCTGAAATTACACCTCAGGACTCACCTAAGATATGGCTCTCCGCTTACCATCCATTCTGATTTTATCTCAGCACCGCTCCTTCTCAGATATAAAGGAGTGAAGAAAACCTGGGCTGGGGATGGATGTGTTTAGAGTCATGGCCAACAGGGCCACTTTTCTTTTTAGCAACAGTTGACTTCCTTGAGTAGGTCTTTCCCAGGCCTCCAAACATTGGTTTGACTTCTCTTTGGAACCTGCAGCAAGCGCCTTGACCTCACTGGTCCCGGTTTACCAACATTGTCCGGTAGAGGTAGAAAGTGAGGTGCTGAGGTGTGTGTGAGTGTGTATGTGTGTGTGCATATGTGTGTGTGTGTGCTTCAAAGACTTTAGAGTTACATTTAAGGAGGGAAAGGAAACAAGCAGATCCAGAAGAACACTGTGTAAGTTCAACAGACAGACAAATACCATACAGCTTCACTTCTTCATATAACTGAATGAGCCAAACTCAAAATCAGAATAAAAATATGATTAAAATGGTTTGAGTGGGAAAATATGAAGATACTGGCAAAAGGTCATGCACTGTAAATTGCCTGGTAAGGTTCTAGAGATCTAATATATCACATGGGTGATGATGGGTATGTAAAGGAAATTAGCACTCCCAAATGAGTAGAGTTAATTCGAATACATGTTATTTAATCAAATATACTAAAAATGAATGGTTTGATGTATAATTATACAGTGTAATTTCTGTAGCTTACTCTCTTGTACTTCATGCTAAGACTTGGTTGAGTCCTGTGGTACTTGGTAGCACATAGGCTGGAAGACAGGGCAGTTCTGAATAATGGGAGAATGTCTTTGCTTGTTCAGAATATGGCATAGAATCTGGAGAAAATGAATACTTTGACAGCTATGGACAAGAAATCATAATGTTATCATGAAAAAACTAAATGAGCGTTTGTTTTCATTTTCATAGAGGTTCAGATGAACTTCAAAAGGCCAGACAGGAATCCATCGTAGCCTATTGTCTGTTGCTATAACAAAATACCCGGGGTGAATAATTTATAAAGAATAGAGGCTGATTTGGGGGGTTAGGGTTTCTTTTCCTGTCATGAGCACATACCCCAGCTCTGGGGGAGGAGCGATCACTCTTGAGTCAAACTTAGTACTACACTCATTTATTCACACAATAAAGGTTTCGTATAATTAAGGTTAGCACAAGGGTATAGTGTCGCGCGCCACCTCGCCAGCAAGGAACACGCAACACCGGATCCTTCCCTTTGCAGTTTATTCGGGCCTTTAATTATCTTATAGTCTCTCACTCACTCACTCACTCACTCTCTCACTCACTCACTCACTCACTCTCACTCTCAGACATATGACGAACGACCCCGGGGGGAAGTCCGCTCGTGGCTAAATACCCTCTGGGCTTCCAATCCTGGTAAGCCACGTAGACATTGCCCATAGGTCCCCAGGCGCCCGGAAGCAAGCCACCATCCTCGCCTACAGCCAATAAGGAGTTGCTTACTCCCGAGAGCACTCACCTTCAGAAAAGGTGGAAGGCGGAAACCAGCGCCACCTTTAGGGCGTGGTACAACGCAGCTCCCTACAGTATAGGGCTTCTTCAGTTCTCCTCATGGAGACAGGGATACCTTTTCCGTATGTAGATCTGGGCTCACTACATCTGTTCCTCTGAATCTGGGCTCAGCCTCCTGGATCAGCCTGGGCTGCAGGATCTCAGGTCTCTGATGAAGGAGAGTCTCAGCATGTCCCACCAGTGGGGGTCTGTGAGCTCTGATTAGGGTGGTCCAGGCTCTTTTTTTAATGCAGGTTTCCTTCATTGTCACTCTGTGCACTCCAAGCCTAACTGCGTCATTCATTGTTGATCACATTTGACACTCTTGTAACTTGTCCCTTTTTGCTAGCTCTATGCTTATCACACTTCACACTCTTACGTCTTGTCTTCCCTTGCTAGCTCTCAGTCTTACATGCTCCTTACACTATCCTCGCGTGATGGTGGGCATTACATGATAAGACTGAACAAGTGTGCCAGGGAGACCCACTGCTTTTTAAAATCTGGGAATAATTTAGTTCATTCACTTGGGGTTTTGACCTAGTCAGCACCAAATGTCCTTTTCTTCAGCTACCATTAACACATGACTTTGGAAACTAAGTTCTTAGTATAGGAGGACCCACCCCAACTACAGCAGCATGCTGAGGATTGCAGAAGACCATGAGCCAAGGTCAAGAGCTGCTCAGTACAGTCCCATCACAGAAATCTCAGGTCCGCTGCTTACAGGCTTTACCAAATGACTGCAGAAAGAGACTTGAAACATATTTGTTTACAGATTGGGCCAGAGCTGGGAAGAAAAAAATTCTCAATTTCTCTCTACCTTGCTGATAGCAGTGTTCCAATTTATAAGCAAGGAGAAAGAAAAACCAAGATTTAGCTGTGAAATAAGTTGTCAGAGTTGTGAGGTGATTCTTTTCCTGGGAGACAGTTCTTTCTCTAGCACCAAGGTTTTGGGCCATTCTCACCCCAGCCTGTAATCTCCTGAGAATTTCCATCTTTTTAAGGCGCCTGTTATACCACTGTAGTCACACACACACACACACACACACACACACACCACATGGTGAGGGGAAGGGAGGAAGAAAAGAGAGGGAGAGAGGGAGAGAGAGAGGGACTAAAAAAAGAGAGAGGGAGGGAGAGCGGAAGAGAAGAGAGAGAGATCATTTCCCTGGGATTAATAAGATAAACATTCAAAGTCTGGGTAAAACAATAAACCTGTTCTGTCAGCCACCAATTTCTCTGGGAGGAACTCACTGATGCCAGGTAGCTTCCCAATGTCATTGAGTATTTTGATCTGTTTTACTTTTTGTTTTTCAAGACATGGTTCCTTTGTATAGCTCTGTCTGTCCTGGAACTTGCTCAACTTGAACTCAGAGATCTGCCTGCTTCTGTATTCCTGGTGCTGGGATTAAAGGCATGCACCACTGCACCTTTCTAGCCTGTTACTGAGTATTTTAAACAAGTGACTCAGTTGATATTTAAAAATAGAGGCATGGTGCAAACGATGTTGAAATGAACTCTTTACTCACAGCAAGTTGGAACAGGAAGGTGGTGGCTTGCAGGGAAGTGCACATACTTGTCATTATCTTTGCAGCCTTGTCCAAGATAAAGGACCATTTTGATAGACTATGAACTATTTTAAGCTAAGCTATTTATTTTTATTTTATTAAAAATTTATTTATATATAAATAATATATTTATATTTAATATAATATATTTATTAACACATACCATATGTTATATTTACATTATATTAAATATAATACATTATATAATATATTTAATATTTATATAGAAATATATAGTAGAATATAAATGTATATTTATAATATGAATATACATTTATAATTATATATTTATATATAATATAAATTTATAAATAATTTAAAAATATATTTAGATTTATTCTAAGTTATTTTCTGAACCAACCCAAGGTAGTTTAGGAAGTCAGCCTCAGTCTGGCAAAGTTTCTGTTGAAAGACCCCAAACCCAAAACAGCGCAAATTTTCCACAAGGCCAGTTAGCAAGAGGTCAACTTGAGGGCAAGCCTTAATATATTCAAGAACTGTCAGTTGGGGGCTATTTGGCCAGTTAGCAATAAGTCAGCTTGAGGACAAGCCTCAATAAATTCAGGAACCGGCAGTTAGAGGCCCTTTGAAGAAGAAAAGGAAGGCCACACAAGGGTGAAGGTACCGGGAGTGTCTAATCTTAACCTGAACCAGATGTTCACAGCATCTCCAGGATCAAAAACTTTACAACCTTGCCCCTTAGCTGAACTTTGTATATGATTTGCAGCCTTGCCTCTTAGCTGAACTTTGTATATAGATCAAAGTAGCCAATGAGACCCCCATTTCCTTATAAAAGGGGGACTGTTCTTTGTGGGGGCGTGCTCAGTTAGCTGAAGCTGCTGATCGCCCGTAAGCGCCTGTGTATTAAAAAACCTCTTGCTAATTGCAGCTAGTAATCTCTGTGTCAGTTCTTGGAGCTGGGGTCTCTAAGGGTCTTTCACTATCTGGCGACTCTTCATCCTCTGCTCAGATGTAAAGACATGTTAAACAGTTACCGTGAGCCAGGCTTTGTAGTGATTCCAGTGTAGAACAAAATGTATCCGTTTGCTCCAGCAGCGGTAACAAAAGACCTACATTGAGTGTCTCAGATGCCAGGAAATGATTTTCTAGTGGTTCTGGATACTGGAGTCCAAGATCAAGATGAAGGCAGATTTGGTTCCCTCAGAGTCCTCAGGCTTTGGCTTAAAGATGTGATCACCTCCTTGTACACATGCACTCAGGTATCACCCCTTCTCATAAGAACAAAGTGTTGCATGAACTCTAGTTAGAATATGATGAAAACCTGGAGCCAGATATCGTGAACTATCAGAGAGAGAAAAGAGACCATAGTCAATTCTCACCCAGCCAGCTTCTCATGCTAAGTACTATCTTAAAGGGTCCTCAGCCTGATTGGTCACTTTAACAGAATGAATGAATTTCTGCCTTCTCCTGCCTTATACATCTTCCCTGTCCAGCTGTTTTACTTCCTGATTCAACTCATTATCCTGGAGTTAGGATCAAAGGTGTGAGCTTCTACTGCTTGGCTGATAGGCCTGGAACTAACAGAAATCCAGAAAGATCTCTGTCTCCTGAATGACAGGATTAAAGGTGTGGGTCACCACTGTCTGACTTTTGTGGCTTGACTGTGGGTGATTCTGTTCTCTGATATTCCAGGCTGATTTTATTAAATACATAATATATCACCACACACCAGTCATATTTGATAAGGTCTATGCTATGCCTTGGATCTGAAATGTCCCCTACAGGCTGTTTTTTGAAAGTTTTTGTTTTTTATTTTTCTCATTTGGTGCTATATTGGAAGATTGTAGAGCCATTAGGAGATAGAAAATAGATCTCTAGGGAGAGGCTCATGAGGTTATCCTCAGCCTCTGGCTCAGGTCTAGCTTTATCCATTTTCTGGTCCCGTATTATGTGAACAGATTCCACCCTATGCTCTGGCTAGCATGCCTGAGTCCCTTCTGCCTCTATCTCTTCCCCAGTTATGTTAGATTGAGCCATTTGATATGTGGTACTTTGCTGACAGCAATGTGAAAGTCATGAATGCCAGTTGTAAACTGATGCCTTATGTTAGCTAATTCATGTTTTTCTCAATAAAATTTCATTTGGAAGAATTGGGAGTTAGGAATGCAATGCCCAGATTTGGGCTGGCAAAAATCAGTCCATAAAGCAGGAATTTCCTTCCTTAAACTGTCAAAAAGTAGAGGATCCTAGATGAGGAATTTGGGCCATCATTGAGACTTGGTTCTGGATGTCAGGTCAGTGATTTTATTTTTTTTTTACACCAGGTTTTATTCAAGCTTTTTCATGCATGACTCTTGTTTTCCTGAAGACATTTTATAGAACCCCAGAGTTTACAGATGCATGAAAAGGTATGCAGACCACCTGTTTGCTGACAATAAACCATAAAGAGATTTAAAACAGTTCTTTTGTATACATATAGTTTTAACATTTATAAGAGATAAAAGCAGATTTATTTGCTGGTGAAAGGTATATGCCAGCTTATTTTTATATAAAGAATAAAGTCTTGGTTGAGTATTTCATGCCGTGGGACTTAGGCTGTATCCACAGTTTTTTTTTTTTTTTTTTTTTTCCAAAAAGATTTATTTCTAGGGCTGGAGAGATGGCTCAGGGGTTAAGAGCACTAACTGCTCTTCCAGATGACCTGAGTTCAATTCCCAGCAGCCACATGGCAGCTAACAACTGTCTGTAATTCCAAGATCTGACACCCTTACACATGAAGGGAAAAACACCAATTCACATAAAATAAAAATAAATATTAAAAAGAAACAGAGTTTCTCCTGGAGTCAACAGCAATTTTTGTCCTTTGGCATCTTAATTTTTAAAATTTTTGATGATATCCATTCTGACTAAAGTGAGATGGTCTCTCAAAGTAATTTTGTGTTTCCCTGAAGACTAAAGATGTTGAACTGTTTTTAAAAGATTTATTGGCCATTTGTTCAAACAACAGTTCTTAAAATAATACATTCTAACAATATAATCCAAAGATATACTAACTTGATCCATACCTGATTAGGAATGACTGCAGGACAATATTTCATCTTTGTTTTCCATAATTAAGTCATTTGTTTTTATGAGAGCAGAAAACTTTATACGTACAACAAAAACACAATTAAAAACTCCAGTAGTCTCCAGCTACACCAAGCTGTTTCTGGTTTTGAGTGCTGGTGTCTCACATATGATGGCACATGTAATGCAGAGTATGCACGTCTTGTGTTTTAAAGCAAGGCCGCAATGAGGTCACAAAATGCAACATAAATGCTTTGAGTATATCATTATGCTTTTGGTTTTCAATTAATTTTTTTGGTCATTGTGAGCTCAGGAAATTTATTGTTGCCAAATTTTTCAAAACCCCTATCTTCAAATACATAGCCTCACAACCCAGTTTAGTAAGCTGTGTTTTCCAATAGACCCACTTTTTTGCTTGAAGCTCAGTGACATACCTAAATGTAGTCATAACTTTCTGTTCCAACAGGATCTCTCAAATACCCAACAGCCACTTCCCAAATAATTGACTCATGTCCCGACCAGCGAAATGAGAAAACAGGGACCCACAACCTAGAGGGAAGAAATGGAAGGGGCAAGAGACATGAAGAATGGCAGCAAGACAGAATTCCGTTCAAACTGCGATTTTTTATTTTTCTCAGGGGTTTATATAGAGAAGAGGAAGGGAGGCTGGCAGGGCAGAGGGTCATGTAGGAAAGGATAGCGGGGTCTCTTAAGGTTGTTTGCACAGATGTTCTGACAAGGAGATGAAACAATTCCTTGCAGCCTAGGATATGTCACGTAGTTTCTGGTAAATGGCTAATTGTTACAAAAGGAATCAGGCTCATAAACATGGCTAACTTATAAACTGAAATGTCTAAGCTAATATGGCTTGGCTTTTACAGGGGTGGCGGGGATTGGAGACCTACAAACTTAAAATGACTAGCTAAAAAATGGCTAAGCTAATATAACTATACTAAAGCCAATACAGGCTTTGGCTCCCATCAGACTCAGATGCTTAATATTATTGTAATTGCTGGGACAGTAGTTCAGGCGTATTATCAGCTAGCTCTTACACTTAAATTAACCCGTGATTCTATTTATGTTTAGCCACATGGCTTGATACTTTTTGTCATCCAAAACATTCTCATCTTGCTTCCTCTGCATCTGGCTGATATCTGCTCTCTGCCTTTCCTCTTCCTTTTTCTAGTCTGGTCACCCTGCCTCACTTCCTGCCTAGCTTCTGGCCAATCAGCATTTTATTAAACCAATCTGATTCAATAAATCTTCATAGTATACAAGAGCATTATCCCATATCTAGCTAGTGCTGTCTAAGCTAAACTCAGAAAAGACAAGTTTTTGTTTGTTTGCTTGCTTCTTCATCTGATTTTTTTTTTCATAGCCTGCAAGGTCTGGAGCAGTTCCTTGGAGTCTTGGTGGACACAGATGTGGTTAAAGGGATGATGGGGTGGAGGAAGTGACTTGGATTTTGGAGTCTGACAAACCTGCAGTCTCTAAGCTCATGTTGATCAACAGGTACTAAGCCCTAGTACTAGGTACTAGTGTTTGATACTGAGCATATATCACTCCAGTCCATGTTCACAACCAGCCTGTAAGGTGAATGTTGTTACTACCTTAGTTGAAGAAGTGGCTCAGGGAGGTTTTATGACTTGTCTGAGGTTACATAGCAAATATGGCTGGCTATCAAGACTCAAGTCAGGTCTGTGAATTCTTTTTTTTTTTTTTTTTCAAGATTTATTTGTTATGTATACAGTGTACAGAAGAGGGTACCAGATGTCATCAAAATGGTTGTGAGCCACCATGTGGTTGCCGGGAATTGAACTCAGGACCTCTGGAAGAATAGTCAGTGCTCTTAACCTCTGAACCATCTCTCCAGCTCATGTCTGTGAATTCTAAAATCTGTACGATGAATTATTAGTCATGTAGGCAATGACCTAGGCTGACGAAACCTAGAGCAAGGTGTGTAAAGACTAGAATCTGGGTTTAAAGGAAAATGTTATAAATGTTGGCCAGTTCAAGCCGCTCACAGGAGACTTCAGAACCCACTGTATAGCTATCTTGTTCCAAAATGGGAGCATGAATTGAAAAAGGCTGGGGCTTTTGCTTTCCTGGCACCTTATAAATCTCTGTAGCTGTCTAAACTCATGAAAAGGATTTGGTGGCTGTGGTGTGATTATGGAGTCTTTGGTAATGCAATCAGCATGATACAAATCTGCACTTTGACTTAAATCAGCCTTGAAAGGAAGCAGACTTCAGCTGCTCTGAGTATCAGCTGCCCTGAGTATCAGCTCCCCTGCCTGCACTTTAAGCACTGATTTGAATATTCAGATGGTGTCTGTAACACCTTGGGGCTCTTTGATGATGAAGAGAATGGAGCAGTAACAAAGTTCCATAGACGGATCTGGTGAAATAGGCAGGAATCTGTGCCCACTCTGGGGCTAAGGCAGATAGTCTGCAGGCTGTCCGTTGATTCTGAATGAATGTGACTTCACTCTGTGGGATGCACTGGATCCCACATCCACTGGATGCACGCAGACCATAGAGGAGCTTTCTGAGCTAACCTGACTCCATATCAGTGCTACTTTTTCACAGAACACTTAGGCTAGAGAAGGCAGCATTGCCTCAGTTAGATTCCTCACAGTGAGACCAAGCGGCTCCTCCTTACTAACTTTAAGGAATAACAGAGGATGGCAAGAAATCAGGAAAGAATGAAATAATTTAGAAGCAAGCAGTCCTGGTCAACATCATGAGGTGTTCTAACTAATCTCCCAGCCTCTCAGTGTCAGTGGCAGAAAGAGAATGGTTTTCTTTCCCAGGACTGTTTTGGCCATATTGGGGACATTGCTGTACATGTGGGTTTAAGAGGCCAGCTGCTGTCAGTCATTTCTCTACTTCCCACCCACAAGCCCCCGGGGCGGCAAATGTGTTGGGATCCCCAGTCTCTTGCTGAGTCAAATCACTCCCAGATGAAAGGAAAGGCAGATGTGGCCCATAGCAGAAACCTGGGTTGTCTGCCTGCTTGCTTCAGAGAAGCACTTACTCTGGAAGCCTGGGCAGGGCTGTAACAGGTGCTGCCCTGGATTCTTATTCTGGGGTGACTCAAGGAGGCTCCATCTCCCCTCCCCACCCCCACCTGCCTCCCACACTCACAGTGTTCTCTGGAGGCTCCTCAAACCTCCTCAGGCTCTCTTCTTGCCTTTGGCCCAACTTTGAGGTACTTAAGGGCAATACCAGGAGGCTTTTTTCTTTTTTTAGATAAATTTGCATCCTTTCTCACAGGCCCGCCCCCCAAGTGGGAGGAAGTACTGGAGGAAATAAGTCAGTCTTGAAAAGAATGTGGGTGTAGACAACCGGGAGTGGGTGGTGAGTGGGGTCTGTCCCTGCTTTTCTGGGGCTAAACACCACCTTCACCTCTACACTGAAACTCCTGAAGATGTGCTCGGAGCTGTTTAAGGATGGCATCCATTGTTCACCTCAAAACTCCCTTTTTTACTCTGGATTCTGAGGTTTAAAAGTACTTTTTTTGGGAAGGGGAGACTACTACCCAGAAAATTACCACCACCACCACCCCTGTTCCTCACACGGAGACCAAGAAAATCCACCCAGTCTAGAGTGTTGATCACTATTTTGGCGGGCACTTGTCAGTTGCCCTGAGAAGATGGATGAGTTAGTTTCTGAATTCTCTATTGTTTCTGTCCTCTCTCCCCTCTTCAAGATGGTGTGTGTGTGTGTGTGTGTGTGTGTGTGTGTGTATGTGTGTGTGTATGTGTTGTGTATGTATGTATGTGTGTGTGTCTGTGTTGTTTATGTATGCATGTGTGTGTCTATGTGTATGTCTGTGTGTGTCTGTGTTGTGTATGTATGTATGTATGTATGTGTGTGTGTGTGTGTCTGTTGTTTATGTATGTGTGTCTGTGTGTGTGTCTGTGTTGTGTATGTATGTGTGTGTGTCTGTGCTGTGTACATATGTGTGTCTGTATACCAGGAGGTTTTTTTCTTTTTTTTTTTGTTGTGTATGTATGTGTCTGTGTTGTGTATGTATGTATATGTGTGTGTCTGTGTGTGTATGTATGTATGTATGTATGTATGTATGTATGTGTGTCTCTGTATGTGTCTGTGCTGTGTACATATGTATGTGTGTCTGTCTATGTATGTGAATGTGTGTCTGTGTTGTGTATGTATGTATGTGTGTGTGTCTGTGTTGTATATGTGTGTGTCTGTGTTGTGTATGTATGTATGTATGTATGTGTGTGTGTCTGTGTTGTGTATGTATGTATGTGTGTGTCTGTGTGTGTGTCTGTGTTGTGTACGTATGTATGTATGTGTGTGTCTGTGTGTGTGTCTGTGTTGTGTATGTATGTATGTGTGTGTGTGTGAGGTGGGGAATGGAGAGAGTTAGCAAGACCTTAAAGAAGACTTTATAGAACAGAACCAATGGGAAGAAAGCAGTTAAATGACTGACAGGAAGGCCCATGAGATGCTCAGGAAGGAAGATGGTCACCACCAAGTCTAATGACTGAGTTCAATTCCTGGAGGTGGAAATGGAGAACCTCAAACTTCTACACACACACACTACCATAGCATGCATCCCCTCCCTGACAAAATAAGTAAGTGAACAATATTAAGTGATGGGCATAAAACATCAGGGCCATAAGAGGGCAGGCTGATGGGTGGTACCAAAGTGGAAGAAAACTATTTTGACGAGCTAAGAAGTTTGAGACTTATCTAAACAATTCCTCATCAAACATGAAAATCTAAATTTGTGGTTACTCTTGGATGTCAGATGGGCTTCTGTGGCTTCTTAGTATGCTGGAAAGTTCTGCCTGTATTCACCGGGGTACTGGGATACTCTTGAGTTTGCCTTTCTTTAGTTTCTCGGCCAAGTAAGCTGGATTTTTAGTGCTAATGGCTCCGAGTTCAGGCTGTTTGGATGTGGTACCATGTTGAGTATTGGGCTTTTTGCCATGTCGTCTGCCCGATGGCTTCTCTGATCTCCGTCACTACTCATTCTAGACTGACACCTACTTGATCTCCTCTTCTGAGGTCTTACTGTAGGTTATACAGTGACCAGTGGCCCAGAAATTGGAAGGTTTTTGCTCCCAAATACCTTCCACAAGCCCATCAAGCATTTGGTGAAATAAAGTTCTTCACGATGACACAATCTTTCCTTGTTCTTGTGCTTTAGGAAGGTTGGCAGCCCTGAGGCACAGATTCCCTCCACACTCCCCATCTATAGACCATTAGGTAGAGGAGACCTCCTCTCATCATCCCCAAGAGCAGCTACCACAGTTGTTACTGACCATCTCACATCCCACCCTTGCCTGCATCCTGCATGTCCACTAGATCAATGCACCTCCTGGACTGGCACCGCTCACTCCTCTCTTTTCATGGCCCCATCCCTGAAAAACAAATGCCTTCATGCTACAAATCATGTTTGTAAAGGCTCTCTTTCCAAAGAGTATGTAGATTTTTATTTAATTTTTCAGATCAAAGCACTGGTTTCTATGTTATCTACTCACTTTTCTAAGAACAAGCATCCCTGGGAACATCTTCCATGAGATGCCCAGGTTACAATACAAATTCAGTCACAGCAATTCTCCCCTTTTAGACACACTGAAAGACATGAATGTCCATGTAAGTTATATGTAAAGGCCAAATTGCTAACATTCTGTGAGGTTTACATGTCTCTGTGTGTGTACACATATGTGTTAAAAATAAATTACAGACTTCAAAATATTTTATTTCCAAATGCTTCAGCTTATATTTTATATGAGCAAAGAGATTTTATAAATTATACCCTTCCTACCTAAAAAAGTAAATAGTGAGAAATACTGTAATAGACAAACTGCTTTTAAAATTGTACTTTTCTCCCTAATGGTCTCCATTTATACTAGAAGCCATGCTCAGTAGCTGTAGGTACTTGGGAATGCCAGCTTCTCCCTCTCCAACAAAGTGGAGGTAATACCATTGCTGATGCTAAATGTAAGATTAGCTAATGATCAGAGCAGAGATGTGCCAAGGTATCTTAAAAGGTATGAAGGCTGCCAGCTAGGTCTGTGACATATGGCTATATCTAGATTGAGTACACTCACATGTAAAGAGGAGCCCAGGTCTATAGAAAGAGCCAGAGGCAAGTGTTTCAGTGTTCATCACGATCACCCAAGACTTTCTGCTCTTCAGGGTCAACTGAACAGCCGAATGTTAGCTCCTAGCTGATACAACAAAGTCCCTGCAATTCAAAGGAATCCTGCCACTGTTAATAGGCATCAGTATGTTCTCAATAGAAGTTTAGCATTCCTGGTCCATGGGAGGTTGGAGGGTGCAGAGTGGGTGTTGGAACTCACCAGAGAGTGTTCCTTGCCTGCTTTCAGGTTCCAGAAGTGATACTAGTTTCTGGCCACATCTGTATTTGCTGAGATTTCTCTGCTACACAGATGTCAGAAACAGGTGCTCAGAGAGGGAAGTGGTTTTGATGAGTATTGGCCAGGCATCACCTGGTGTGATTATTTTAGGCCAGTCCCATAGAAATACTAGGAACACTATGGAAGATAAAGTATATTTCTTCAAGAACCAGATACTCTTAGACTTAAGATTATGCTACAATAACACCATTGAGAACTGAAAAAAATAAAATCAACTTTGAAATACCTTGAGATATACCTACCAAGCATGGTAGCTGAGTTCCCTTGAAATGGGATCAGAACACTTTTTATTTTCAAGAGCCAACAGTTGGCAAAATCATCTAACTGGAAGCCTTTTTTATACAAAGTATTGCTATCTCATGAAACTTACTGGATACTATATTGGAGATAAACACCAGAATAGCCATTATAAAATTGAAAGATTGTAAACCTTATTTTTCTTCAATATGAGCAGATCTGATATTTTTCTTAGGGTTAGTGGTTGCTGGGAATTAAACTCAGGACCTCTGGAAGAACAGTCAGTGCTCATAACCTCGGATCCATCTCTCCAGCCTGCCTGTGCTTATTTCTGAGTCTTGTCTCTAGATCTTACTAGATTTATTTGTTGCTTGGAAATGTGTAGTGGGATTATGGAACATTGTAAATATTTGGTCCTCCTACTGGTTTAATAAAAAAACTGATTGGCCAGAGGCAGACAGAAAGTGTGGGTGGGGCTACCAGACTAAGAAAACTCTGGAAACATCTCATAGCAGAGCAGAGACCCTGTAGAAATGCCAGGAGATGCAAAGGAAAGAAGTTGAAATGCTGCTGAGATACCAAGCTGCATGGCTGAACAAGGTAAGAATCATAGGTTAGATTAAGAATTAAGTGTTAGCAAGTTATATGTCTGGGCCCTAGGGAAATCGGCATAAAATTAATGTAAGCATCTGTGGGACTGCAGGACTGTGGGTCTGCAGGTGTGCAGATCTGCAGGCCAGAACCTCAGGGCTAGACCAGAAAGGCTGGGCCAGAAACATAATACAGAAATGGAGAAGGGTGCCCCTGTGCTGGTGGCTTCTGTTAAACTTGAGATGTGACCCCCATAAACACTCATTGGTTTGTAAGTACTGTCTATGTAGAAATAGGGCTTAGTTTATGGACTTCAAGTCCATCAGGCTCTTTTGGAAGGTCCTTTCTATGATCAGCAAGATAAACTAGCTCTCACTGCCCAATGCCCTTAGACATGGGAGTCTCCCCAATTCTAGTTACACAGAGTCCATTTTTGTATGTGTAGCTGTTTCAGTGTCCAAGGGCTGCCTTACCCAAATAATATAAACTGGGTTACTTAAAAAAAGATTTCTGGCTAGAAATCTAGAATCAAGATGTCCTGTGGGTTGCCCTCTGACACCCATAGAATCCTTCCTTAGATAGCTGGCTGCTGCTGTTTGCTAGCGATCTTTGATGCTCGCTGGCTTATGTTTCTATTCTCAGAAAAAGCTAATAATTTGTGAGCTAGTAAGTCAGCCTTCTGGCTCAGTTTGTCTATCTATGAGATTGAGGTAAGAAGCAGCTACTCCCTCTCCCACACCCCACCCTGTACCCCTGTACCCCTGCATATTTGAACTTAGAAGACTGAGAAACAGGCTTAGTATTAATTTACCAAGATAGTGGCTATCAGTCTACAGAGCTCAAGGGAATGGGAAATGGAAGCTTCTGGGCCTCCCCTAGACTAACAGGCCAGGTCCATCATGCTATGTAGTCAAACATGAGACCCAGTATCTGTCTTAGTTTACATTTCCAGCTGGTTATATAATATATAATATGTTTCCAGAGTATTAGGTTTCTAATACACAACTATGTTGCTAATCCCAAACAAGACAAACATGTTATATAAGCCAGCAGACACATAAATTACATAAAGATAACAGCATATAAAATGTTATATAATTTATTTACATAATTATGTGGAATATTGAATTTCTTTAATATGTGAGTTTTACATAAGAATAAGCCTTTCAAATAGAGCTTTGTCCTTGGTTCAACAAAACTCTTCAACCTCAGACAACAAAAAGGAGTAAGTTAAAGCCAATGATAGTTTAGCTCTTGCCTTCAATTTAACCACAAGAAAAAAAAAAAGTGGGAAATGTAAAGGAAAGTGGGGGAATGGTAGGTTTTATAGATGAACTTAGTTAGATATCACTTAAAAGAGCCCATGACAGCAATGTTTCAAATCCTTGAAGAAATACTGTGATCAAATTTGAGCAGATTCATCAAATTTAAATCAATCAGCTATAGAGGATACGACAGGGAATGAATCTGGCATTTTCTTTGGGATGAAAACAGAAACATGGACTCTATTCCATGGCTGCAAAAGAAACTGTGATGGAAATACTGGGCTAAAGTGAAGATACAGTGGTGGATGATGGTGTTTCCTAGGAGGTTGCTATGGGAACTAAGCTGAGTGAAGGGGTGAGTTCTTTCATTAGTTAGGGTTCAAGAGGCAAGAGGACCTTCCCCAGGGGTACAGGTTCTGGGGAGAGCTGAAACACAGGAAGGGTTTAGCAACCAAGAATGAGTTTCCTAGAACTGAGCCTTAACATGAGTGTCAAAAAAAAAAAAAAAAAAACAAACAAAAAAACAAACAAACAAACAAAAACCCCACCAAAACAACAACAACAAAAACTCAAACAAAACCCAACACCAACAAAGAGAAAAACATGGAGGATCTTGTCTCACATGGATTCTTGATCTGATTCAGCAGTTCTGGTGTTGACCTTTATTTCTCGTTCTTGCCAATGTGTTACAGATGGTTTAGAAATGCAGTACTTATCCATCAGGGTGTGAGAGGCCCATTTAGAACCCAAGGGACTACGAGAATTTTCCAGTAGAGATGAGAACATGGGCCAGGAGGTAGTGGGGATGTTACTGCTGCTATTGCAACTTAGGGACATCTGAGACCCCAGGGTTAAGGCCAGCCTGCAAGACAGTGGCTTCTAAGGGCTTCAGGGTGCTTTCCAGGTTGAACAGTGCTTCTCAAAAGGAAATCTGGGGCTCAGGAAACAAACGTCCAAGGTATGGGGCTTGGGCCTTGCTGAATATAAGAAGCAGGCCTGAGATCTCTCAGTCCACATTCTCTCTGGCACTGTAGTGAGGGACTTTCTGTAAAATTACCCTTATCTGGCTAAACAACAGGTCACACCCTGAAAGAGGAATACACCTGCCTTCAGCTCTCTTACTGAAGTTTTATTATAAGAAAGATTAAATTCCCATCACGGGAGACACGACTCAAGCCTAGAGGAATGTTCTAGGCCCTATCTGGTTTCCTGACTTAGTCATCTAGCCTACATACCATGTCCTCACTTTTCCAAATGTCAACACCTTCCATTTCCCTCTCCTGTGTGAAGAAGGGTATAGCAGCTTTGCATCTTGGAGGGTCACAAAATCCTTGGTTTTTATCCTGTGATGCCCCATGCTCATGCAGGTAATAATCCTGTTAATCTGTCTACTGTCAATTCATTTCTAAGACTTTAGAGGGCAGAGAGGAAGTTTCTTTTACTCCCATGGAGAAATGCTAAGCGTTTTAAAATAGCTTTCTAAAAAAGAAAAGGAAATCTGGGTTACTTTGCCTATACATTTCTGGTCATGTGATGAGTTATTTTTGCCATCCTCTGGTTTGCCATTCCCAGCCAGTTATTACTTTCTGATTAAACAATGACAAAAATTGTAACTCCCACTTTATCCTACATGCTACTGATATATTAGATGTGTGTGTGTGTGTGTGTGTGTGTGTAATCCTTGATAAGGACTATCCTTCATAAACCCCTATACTACACCTTTGATGTAGTATTAGGGTGTGTCTATGATCATATGGTATCATGTCACCTTTCCTAAGTGTATAAATGTTATTTTAAATGTTTTGAGAAAAAAATCCATGCTGAAATAATCATAGGTTATGCCATATAAAGAAACATTACATGACATCAAGTACACAATCATAAGAAATTTGGGATTTGTTGAGTCTGTTTTGGTGGATGCTTTTAGATTTGTAAGGTGGGTGGATGCTTGTTGTAGTAGGTTTTCCTGGCCTGTTTTGGGTCCGGGAGGTTTGTGACCTGGCGTGCATGGCAGCGGTTGGAACCTGGTTCGAGGTGGCTTTGTCCCCCAAAGAAATGAATCACACGCTTATATCCTTTACACTGTTTGGCCCATGTCTTAAGCACATTACTAGCTAACTCTTTCATCTTAATTCAACCCATTTCCATTTATCTTTCCACCACGTGGCCCACAGCCCATGGCTCACCTGGATTCCTACATGCTGCTTCTTCGGGGATGGATGAAGACTGACTAACTCCAACCTTTCCTACCTGCCTGCCCTCTGATTCTCCACCCACTTCTACGGTGCTGTGCATAGGCCAAATCAGTTACTTTATTTACAGCATATAGAACATTCCACCACAGATGCTCTTCTTCGCTCGTGCTCTGGGTGATTGTGGGGTGGAAATACTTGTATTATGTATGGCCATTGACAACTGTGTGTACCGGTTGAAGTTCTTAGTTCTTCGGTTCCTGCCTTTGAGATGCAGTGAAAGAGAGGACACATTTCTGCATCTTGCCCTTAGAACAATCGACAGTATGCAATTGCCTCCCGATCTTGCAATCTGTTAAACTGGCCTCTCTTGCCCAAGCAAGTAGCTCTTACCAGCGGCTAGCCATCCATTTTTTGTGCAATGAAATAATTTTGGTTTTCAAGAGTTATCTCAAAACCTGAACACCAAGGGGAGCCATGCAGGATTTGAGCTGATGTCTAGAAATACGTTTGGAAGAGTGGACTAACCTAGGGAAGGAGGGACTCATAGCATGGTGAGGGACCTCCGAATTTGTTAATGTAACACTGCTGTGTGGATGATAAAGTTAGACTAGCAAATAGACAACAGGGTCACATCCCTGTGACATCTGCTTTTAGCCTCTTCCCCTGCTAGATCAGCTCTGCTTCCAGTGAATACTGTAGAGGAGTCATCAATCTCAGACTTTCTTTTCTCTTGATTCCAGTGTTTATCTCTGTCAAGCTTGCTAATTGCTGGAGAAGTAATATTGTTACATGTTTAGAATGTTCAGAGAGAGTCAGTGGCTTCTGTGAATTTAACATACCTGAAATCAGGCTATTTCATCTGACAGCCTTCTGTGAATGTAGCGGAACCGTGCGAATTGGTGGGGCATTGTGTCATAAACTGTATATAACTTATTTTTGGGTATCTTTGGCCTCAGCATGAAACCATAAGCTTCTAGGCTATTTTTGTGGTTGTTGTTGGTGGTAGTGATGTTGTGCTCCAAGGAATATGGTGTCCCTCACAGGGTCCAGTAGAGAGACGTGGTCCTGAGACCATATAGTAATAAAGACAAGTCCTGGCCTGATTCCTTCTTATCTTATTTCTTATCAGGTGGGCACTATCGACCAGAGTTTTTAGGGTCAAAGTCTGACTCTCACAGTGCTAATCAATAAACTAGGCTTGGCCACTTTGTCTCAGTATTAAACTGACAATTTAATTGAACAAATGAAAAGCAGAGGATGAATTTGTTCAATGTTGATACCTGGGAAGAGGGACAGAGGGATCCAGTGACCGGCAAGTCTGGAGCTACGTGACTAACGTGAGGCTGTAGTTTAAGGGAGGGATAGTGGGTGTGAATAATCAGCAATCCTGGTAAGGCGTGGCTCTGTCCATCACTGTCTGCCAATGTGCCAGCTCCAGTCCATCCCGTGAGGTGCCTTGCTTCATCAGAATTGTGTAAAATCTCCCCCTGGAAGACAAGTTCCCCAAAGGATGGCACCAAGCTCCAGCCTTTCCCTTCCCACCATGGATTTCTGGGGAAATTTTAATCCTTCTGAACACACAATGTTTCAACAGTCTGATAGCTCAAGTGCCTCCCTTTAGAATGACCTGTCAGGAAGGTTCTAATACCACTGCGAAGCCGGGTTCCAGGGACATAGGTAGATGAGGAGATTGAAAGCTGGGGTAACTGGTTGGGGGTGAGAGTGGGGGTGAGAGTGGGGGTGAGGGATAGAGGGGTGATAGGGATGAGGAACATTCATAACAGTAGGTGTCTAAACAGGACCAATTGGGGAAAGGGTCTGTTCCGGAGCCCTATAAAATACCCAGGCCACTATGTGTTCCGCAGCCTTCCATTTCAGCCTGAGGCCACTCCCACACCACAGGGACAGAGCTTTGACTTTCCCTTTTTGCCTATACTGGTCTTCTGTCTTCTCTGGTTATTCAGTCCTTTGTCTGCTCCAGGGAATGAACTCAGCCACCCCCAGATGACTGCCAGCAGGGCCCCAGTCACAACTGACCCATCTCTCTCTTTGTCCCTGTTGCTTTGGCAGCCAAGCACGTTCCTGTTCATAGATCCAGCCTGTTCTCATTTCTGTCTCCTCTCTGAAGCTTTTGTTGACTTTCCAGATGGCCTGGGGTGATGCTTCTGGGTTTCTGGGGACCCACTTTTGTTTGGACAGTTGTTTAAGGGTTATAGTGTTCTATCTCCTGTGTGTGTGTGATATGTGCAAACTCTATAGTATAAGCTTCTTGAGGTCAAAAGCCATACTTTTCATGGTCACTGTTTGCATGGGCCTGGCATACAATGTGCTCTCAGCAGAGGACATTGGCTAGCCAACATATGATAAATCCTAAAAGAGAATGAATCCAATGGAATGGTAGTTTTAATGAGAAATGTCTCCAATTGATGAAGATATTTGAACACTTGGTCCTCAGTTGGTGGCACTGCTTGGGAGATCCAGGAAATGTGACCCTGCTGGAGAAAGTGTGTCACTAGGGGTGGCTTTGAGAGTATATAGCCTCACCCTATTTCAAGCACTTCCAGTTTTCTCTCTTTTTTTTATGCTTCTGGTTGAAGATGTGAGCACCGAGCTTCTTGCTTTAGCTGCCATGTCTGCCCCTTGTTGCTAGGCCTTCCTAGCAACTGCCATGACAGTCTCTCTGGAACATAAGCCCAAATAAACTCTCTCTTCTATAAATTGCTTTGGTAATGGTGTTTTATCTCAGCAACAGAAAAGTAATGAATAAAAATGTAGTTAAAGAGAACCACACAGACAGTTAAAGCAGTACAGATGTGTTGTGTGCCATGGATGGACATCTATGGACATGTTTGTGTCTTTCCACAACGTCAGACTTTATTGACTAAAAATAACTTCACAAACTACGTTTGTTTCATTGACTATGATTTATCCATGAGTTCCAGTTTCTTTTGTCCTCTGGTAATCCCAGAAACTTTTATTTCAACCTTAGATACTAATAACTCCCAGATCACACATCACCCTTCAGGCAGCTTTGCCTGTGTGTGTGTGTGTGTGTGTGTGTGTTACAAAATGGCTGCAAAGGGGTTAAGACAGCAGAATTCAGAGGTGACAAGATGGTGGTGTGACTACAGAGACAAAGAGCCAATACAGATGCAGAGAGTCAGTCACTACAGGTATTTAGAGACGATAATAATGAGCCCAAGTTGGAGAGGTGCAGAGATAGCCACACGGTGGACCAGAGAGGCATAGGACCATGGAGGGGAGAGCAGAGTTGGGTTCAGACTTATATAGATGGGGAAGGACAATTCGAATAGGCACAAGAATTCCATTCCCTTCCACAATAGGTAGCTCTCTACCTGTTGATTTCTTGAGGCATAACAAGGGAAGGTTTGCAGCCTCTGTTGGTTTAGTGCATTTGATCGTTTCCCAGGCCCAGTTTACCTGACATGATTTTAATGCACTCCTATGTCCGTGTGTTCCCAGGCTACTCTGAGAGATTCATAAACAGAACTTTATAGTGTCCATGTGCCTCATGGCCAATGCTGGGCAGGTAGTGGTGTGTCTGTGTGCACAATGATATAAAATTGTCCTGTCTCTGCAGTCATGCTCAAGGCAAAACCATTTTGTAAGTGGAGACACACAGGGCAAGGCATAGCTTGAAGTTATTGTTTCATGCAATAGGAAAGAACTTAGGGCTGAGCACAGCCTGATCTTCACAGAGAAGGTTGGAGGCTTGCTGGAGAAGGAAGGGGTGTAGCATGGTGAGTGGCATTCCGGTCAGATGGTTTTTGCAGTGGGTAAGCTTGCAGGCCATGGAGCATCCTGAGTCAGCACATTTTGCTTGAAGAAGATGATGCTATGAGCTTAGAAACAGAACTTGAGCTGGCATGGTCCTCACAGACTGGTCTCGTCCTTGATACTGTTTTTACACATTGTATTCATAGGCAGATGTATGGCAGAGTTCTCCAGAGGGACAGAAACAGAGCATAGAGGGGACTCATTAGATTGGCATCTGTGATCAAGGGGTGAATAGTCCCGATATAGTGGTCTGCAGGAGCCAGAGGAGCAGAGAGACTTAGTTTGAGAAATTAAAGCCTTAGGACAAAATTCAGGGCCAATCTGAAGCTGGATGTCTGCAAGCTCCCTGGGGTGCGTGTCATCAGTGGTGGAAGTTCTCATGAAAGGCTGAGGACTCTGCAGTGTGATATCTGCAGATAAGGACAGTGAGACAGGCCCAGTCTGAAGAATCGAGCTTGCATGTATGGGCCACCTCCCCTCTTCTGCTTCTGATCATCTTGCTTCATTTGGGTTATTAGACAGCGATGCTTATATCCAAGATAGAGCTTCCCTCCCTAATTCACATCTTCCCTAAGGTCAGTCATGTCTAGAAATACTCTTATAGGTCTTTTCAGAAGGATGCTCTACTGATTTTCTAGAGTTCACCCTGTCTGATCAAGCTGACAAGAAGAGTAGATCAGACTGCATTCATATCTGTCTGTCTGTCTGTCTATCTATCTACCTACTTATCTATTATCTATCTGTCAATCTGTCTATCTATCTACCTACCTACCTATTTATTATCTATCTATCAGTCATCTACCAATCTGTCTGTCTGTCTATCTATCTGCCTACCTACCTATTATCTATCAATCTGTCTGTCTGTCTATCTATTTATCTTCCCATGACCCTGGGGAATGTTTGTTAGATATTCATAGAAGCAGTCTTTTTGACAATCACAGAAGCAGAAACAGGCCTTCTAGCCACCATCAGAAGTCTGCTACCATACTTCCTGTCTTTGTAGCACTTGGACCTTCTCTGAAGCAATGCTGACTTGTAAGGCATGAAGGAAGAAAGGGTAGCACTCAGCTCTTCTGCCTCCTCCATAAGTACTGTATCTTGTCTGCCTCCAGCTTCCCTGACTGCAGCCTAAGAGATGAACATGATCTCTCGGGTTCCTTTTGGCTTGTAGATATCATCATTTGATGTTGACATTGGGGGTTTTCCTGCTACCACCAACTGACACTGGGTTAACCAACTTGGGTGTGGCAGCAGGCCTGGCTGGAGGTCCCACTAAAGAGGCCACCTTTTGAAATCCCATCCAGTCCCCTTTCTGCCGTCTGCATTGGGCTGAGAGGGCAGAAGCCTGGTATGTATGGTATAACAGAAAGAACCTAGTAGACTAGGTTCACAGCCAGGTGTCCCTGCTCTGCTGCCATACCCATACCTCTGATCTTCCCCCCAAGTGGAAGGAAGTGGTTTCTCTGACCTTTACAGGTCTTTGTTTGCCTCCTTCTCACACCCCAGGTAGGAAGCTGGTGTAGAGAGAGAGGTTAAAGAAAATTGCTTTGATGAGTAAAAGTGACTCTTTTGTTTAGTGCTGATCTCTTTCAGTAAAATGTAGATATCCAGGCTCTCTGGGTTGCTTTGTTTCCCCATTCTTCACCAAGATACATTGACATTTTAAGCCTTGATCTCTGTGGATGTGGAAAAGAATACAATTTACATGTTAGGATGTGTTGATATTGCAATAGGTTGGGGCTCTTAATCCAACATTGCTGGTATCCCTATGAGAAAAGACAAGCAGAGAGGAAAACTATTTATGACATAAATTACCATGATGTTACCACGAGCTAAAGAGTGTGTGAGCTCCCGTGAGTTGTCAGAAGCAAGGAAGAACTGTTCCTCAGAAACTTCAGAGGGTGCAGGGCCCTGCTGATACATGAATTGCTAGCCTCTGGAACCACCAAACAACAACAACAGATATTTGTTACTTGAAGACACATAATAAGTGAAGACACCTTATTATAAGAACCATAAGACATGAATCCATATGACAAATGGAACTTGTTAGTGGGTACTTAGGAAACAGAAGCAATATGAAGTCATATCTTGAGGAGAGTGGCCACTGATCGGAAGAAGGAGACTGAAGAACTAGTTCTCAGAGCCTAGCAGTGTAGAGAAAGCCTGGTACTGGCTGAAAGATGAGCAAGAGGAATGGGCGAGCGATACTGGGATCGTGTTAGTTCCCTCTCTGCCTGGGGATGACTTGTGCCCATTTCCTTTCTGGGTATTGGCGATCCTGGTGGTATACATGTATTGGGAGATTCGAGAATTAGTAAAGTCCCTGAAGTCATCTGGTTTGTCCTGTCTCTTTGGACTTGCTCATTTAGGAAGTGAGAACTTGCCAATTCCCCTGCAGGGAATGAGCCTCATCATTCATGCATTCCTTTCTGGGTTCCTAGAAGTGCTGTGAATATGCCTTGCATGTACATGTCTCTAATGTATATTTAATATCTGGTTGATTTGGTACCACAATATTGGTGATTGTTTAATTTTAAATATAATTCGTAAAGTCTATTTAAGAGAGCTGCCAGTCCTTCATATAAAATGGTTCTACATCCTCAACTTCAACCAACCTTGGATGACAAGATTTCATTTTGTATTGAAAATGAACAGATTTGTTTTCTTCACAATTATTCCCTAAACAATATAATATGAAAACTGTTTACACAGCATTTACATGTACTGACTATAAAAGTATACTCCAGAGAAGATTTAACATGTTTGGGAGGAGTGTATAGGTCATATAAACATATTACACCGCATGGTCTAGAAAGGGCTTTAGCATCTGAGGATTTGGATATCTAGGGGAAGGAGAGGGTAATAAGCATGGAGAACAATCTCGCATATTTACTGAGGAACAAATGAAACATTTACTCCTGGCACAAGGAAGTTATATGATTAGTGACACACAAAGGAAATAATCCATGTTTGGCACCAATTATTGCTAAAATTATTTCAATATAATATATAAAGATTAATGTTTATTAAAAAACCCAAAAACTTATAAATATAAAAAATAATTTTAAAAGATTTAAAACTTTTATATAGGCTGTTCAGTTTATTTTCAAAAAACACAAAAAGAAAAACAAGCCATTTAGTCAGTGTTACCAGGCCTTAATCAAACCTGGCCACACTCCATCAAAAATTAAATCTTCTATAGTCATTAAAATATGCCAAAGTCACTAAAGCTTTCCTTTATATCCCTAACATTCCACTACACAGGTCTTCATTCTCTACACCCTTAAGATGTGATCAACTTCATCCCTGAGCACAGCAGGAATCTCAACGCACATTTCTTGTTTGTACTTACAAAATATTTCTGAGTTTAGGAACTGCCTATTTAGGTTTTTCTTTCCACTCTATCAATTTTATCTTCAATCATCCAGATAGTAAACTCTCTTGAAATAGTAATTTCTATTTATTTCTTTTTTTCTCCATAGAGTTAAAAACGAAAGGGACTTGTGGAGTAGCTCAGCTCTCTTCTCTGTTTTCTGGACCATGGATGATGACTATCATTTGGTTTTTATTTATTTTTTTCGGACTTGCATGAAGATAAAAATGTGTTCTGATACCCTCTATTTCTTACATAAAACATCCCAACTTATATTTACAATTTGACATTCTGCTATATTTATTAACACTTTATTGAAATATAAATCATACAGAGTAAAATACATAGAGTATAATGGTACAAGCCAATATATATTTTCCCTTAACATTACTGTTCTTGTGTGACTTTTAAAAAATTATTTCTTTTTATTCTGTGTGCATTGGTGTTTTGCCTGCATGCATGTCTCTGTGTGTAGGTGTCATATCTTGAAGTTACAGACAGTTGTGACCTGCCATGTGGGTTCTGGGAATCAAACCCGGGTCCTCCAGAAGAAGAGACATGCTCTTAACCCCTGAGCCATCTCTCCAGCCCCCTCTTGCGTGACTTTTAACATAACTTTCTTGAGACACATAAATGTCTGTTTACACTCAAACTATTGTCACAGTCAAATCAGCAAATATACAAATCACTTTCAGAAGTTTCTTACCTCTAGATTTTTAAAAAAGCATGTATTTAAAAATATGTTTGTTTTAGATTTAGTTTTTATTTTATTTTACGTGTATGAGTGTTTACCTGTGTGTGTGTGTGTGTGTGTGTGTGTGTGTGTGTGTGTGTGTGTGTGTATGCACCACATGTGTCTGCCTGGTACCTACGGGAGTCAGAGCTGACACTGACATGTGTGTGCTGAAATTTAAACCCAGTTTCTTTGCAAGAGCAGCAAGTGCTATAAACTGCTAAGGTACTCCCAAAAGATTTATTTTTTATTATTAATTGTGTGTATTAATTGTGTCTGTGAGTAGGAATATGCCTTTGTGAGTGCAATGCCTGTGGAGTCCAGAAGAGGGTGGTGTGCTCCCTGGAGCTAGGCTGTAAAGGCAGTTCTCAGCCATTCCCTGGGTATGGCTGGGAACTGAGTTCAGGTCTTCTATAAGAGCAGTCCAAGGGGATCTCTTGGGCCTCAGTATTTTCTTATTGATAAAATTCAGCAGACTGCTGAGTCAGGCTGAAGGCAGCTAAGAGGCTGGCCTGCATCCTGCAGGGTTCTGGTGTCAAATCTTCTGATCTTGGACCGACTGACTTAAGCACTGAAGATTCTTGGAAAAGAAGCCAAATGTCTGTGGAATTTCAAGATTTCCTTTGGATATAAGTCATGATTCCCAGAGGAGGAAAACAAAGGCTTACTAAGGACATACTATGTGTCATGTCATTTATATGAAATGATCTGTAATAATAATCTGTAACAATAATCTATAATAACAACAACAACAATAATAATGAAATTCTTAGCACTTTTACACAACAGTAATAAAGATCAGAGAATGAAGGCAATGTTTTCAAGGTGACATAATACATGTCATAAACTGGAGATGAAATTATATTTACACCACAGTTCTACCCTCAGCCCTTGATATATGAACAATCCATAGATAATGACTGAATACAAATATGAATATATGGATGTAGACACCTGGGTATCAGGCTATCAGGGTATCAGGGTCTGCTATCTGTTTATATATTTTCAAAAACCTTAGGAAAACAATATAGTGGTCAATAACAGCACAGAGGAAAAGAGGTTATAAAATATGGACATGTGTATATATGGCTATGCTACTAAAAGCAAACTACAGATTCACTGTAGTCCTAATTTACATATACATATATATGCATATACATATATCAAATTGTTCCCAAGTGTTTTAGTTAGCAAGGACCAAGGCATCATGATGGCCAAACCCATGTTATGTACTTTAGTGAAAAAAAAAAAATGAGATATAGCAAAGGCCAAACTGCTCTGCTGGAGAAATGGGATATTAGGTGAGAACCTGTGGGTAGTGACCATAGAGGAATCATAGCTTTGGAAAGGGCCTTAGCAGAAGAAAGCAGATTGAAGGAAAGGCACATTGTAGTTGGATGTCAGTCAGAGTTTCCAGATCATAAAAATCAAACAATGAAATGCTTTTTATTTTATTGTTGTTTTAAAAAATAACTTATTTAATTTTTATTTTATGTGCACTGGTATTTTGCTTGCTTGTATGTCTGTACGAAGGTATCAGATCTTGGAGTTACAGACAGTGGTTAACTGTCATATGGTGCTGGGAATTGAACTTGGGTCCTTTGGAAGAGCAGACACTGTTCTTATTCACCGAGTCACCTCTCCAACCCTGTGTTTATTTTTGAGACATATCTTATTGTGCAGCTCTGGCTGTCCTGGAACTCACTATGTAAACCAGGCTAGCTTTAAACTCCATGATTAGAGATTAGATTTCCTATAGCTAAACATCTCACCGGCCTCTGTATTACACAGAAGTTGAACACTCTCTCTATCAAGAGCCAAAATGAGCTGCAAAAAGTTGGACTGAGGAATGCAGAAATAATAATAATCATAGTGGGGAAAAATTAGAAACCAGTGTCAAGAGAAACTACAAATAAATAGAAATTAAATTACATACTTGTGGGTGACCAATAAGTTATTGAACACACTTTACCATAAAAAGACTTTATATGGTAAACTCATAGCCAGTGTTACATTCCATGGGGAAAAGCAAGGTTTCTTGAGGAATAAGCAAAGGATGTCCACTCTCTACACTATTATTTAATATGGTGCTTGATGTGTCTGCTAGAACAATAAGGCAAGAGAAAAAAAATTTAAAGAAGGGTCTATATAAGAAAAAGAAAATGACAATTTATCCCTGTTTGGAGATAATATGATCCTATACTTAAAAGATTCTAGTGACTTCTCCACCAAACTCTTAAATATGATTAAAAACACTCTGTAAAGTAGTAAGACATGACATGAACGTGGGAAAATGAGTAGTCTTTTTAATATACCAACAATGAACTTGCCGAGGAATGAATCGGGACAAATTCACATGCAAAATAGCTTCAAACACAACCAAATAAATAAATCTGCCCACGGAGAAGGCAAAAAATGTCTAAAACAAAAATTCTTCAACACAGAGGGTAAAGATATCAAAACAAAAAACAAAAACAAAATTGAAATGATTCCCCACATGGCATGGATATGGAATATGGCTGTGCTACCAGACACAAACTCCAGTTTCAGTACAGTCCTCACTTACATTCTGACGAAATTCATCGCAAAACTAGAAAGACAATTTTAAAAATCATATAAAAGATACCGAATAGCCAAAGCAATCCTGAGTGCAAGGAGCAACCCTGTGGACATCTTAGCACTTGGCTTCCTACTAACCAAAACAGACAAACCATAGTAACAAAAACAGACATGTGGACGCATGAAATAGAAGAGAGGACCCACAAACGCACACAACCACAGCTACGCAATGCAAATACTGGGTTTTGACAAAAGAGTCTAAATCAGTGGTTCTCAACCTGTGGGTCGCAGCCCCTTTAAGTATTTCAAATAAGTATTTCACAGGGGTTGCACATCAGCTATCCTCTGTATCAGACATTTACATTACGATTCTTAACAGTAACCAAATTATACTTATGAAGTAGCAATAAAATAATTTTATGGTTGGTGGGGGTTGTTGCTACAACATGAGGGACTGTGCTACAGGGCTGCAACATTAGGAAGGTTGAGAGGGACTGCTCTAAAATATACACTAGCAAAAATGTAGCCTCTTCAAGAAATGGTGCTGGGAAGAGCAGATACCCACACGAGGAAGACCGAGACTGGATCCGAAAAAATCGGCTCAAAATGGATTGACGATATAAGTTCAAGAATGGAAAGTCTAACAATGTCCTAGGGAAATACTTTTAATATCAAGCAAGGATGTTCTGAAAAAGATCCCAACAGCACAGAAAATAATCCCAAGAATTGATAAGGAGGACCTGAAATCAAGTAACTTGTGCAAAGGAAAAGAGTCTCCAACATGAAGAGACATCCTACAAAATGAGAGGAGACCTTTCCCAACTGTACATTCACCTGGGTTCAATATCTAGAATTCAAATAACCCAATCAATAGATCCATGAATAAACTAGACAGTTTTTTGAGCTTATAAAATGTTTTGTTATTCTTTAAAAGGGCTCAGGGTCTGATTGCAAATCGGACTGCATACTTTAAACCAGCTGACATCTTTCTCATCACACCAACTGGCTTCTGCAATACTTCATTAATTCTGAAAATAAAAAAAAATAAGTTTTAATTTTGAGGGGAAAAAGTCCAGTTGTGAGTACAATTAGCATTAGCTTTATTATTTATTTATTTATTTATTTATTTTTAAAATATATTTAGCTTTATTTATGTGCATTGATGAGAAGGTGTCAGATCTTGGAATTACAGACAGTTGTTAGCTGCCATGTGGATGCTGGGAATCGAACTCAGGTCCTCTGGAAGAACAGTCAGTGCTCTTAACCGCTGAGCCATCTCTCCAGCCCCAGCTTTATTTTTAAAACAAACAAACAACAAAACAAACAAACAAACAAGAACACTTTCTCCTCAGATGGAACCAGGAATATCATTCTCCTGACTTAGGCAGGCATTGATACTGCATGTTCATACCCTCACACGTCAAATATGCCGAGATTCCGCAGCACATCAAATAAAAAGGCTTTATTGGTATTGATTAGTACCAATTGGTCCCTTGGAACCAGCAGTCAATCTAAACTTGGATGGTAAGATGTTTTCATCTTGAGTCTATACTAAGGAACCTACTGTCATGTTCTTGTGGTTTGAAAAAAATGGCTCCCAAAGGGAGTGGCACCATTATGTGGTGCAGCTTTGTTGGAGTTGGTATGGTCAGCATGGCCATGCTTACTGTAGTATGACCCATGACAAGCAAGGTATGGAATCTATAGATGTACACATTGGAATTTTATCCAACCCCAAAGAATGAAATCATGGAGAAATAAGGGGAACCAAAGGCCATGGTAAGAGAAGCGTTTTCTCTCATATGTGGAAGTTAGCCTTCTGGCAATCTATGCCCAGTCTATATATTCATGTTTTTAATCTATATATCTGATATGAAATTAGAAGGGGACTGTATGAGGTAAATGAAGTAAACAAGTGGATGCCAGGAGGATGGACAGAGAAGGGATGCAAATATGAGCAAAGTACAAATCATGTAATGTGTGTGTTTGAGAATGTCACAGTGAAACCCATTATTTTATGTACCAGTTAAAACTTTGTATTATTTAAAGTCCTTGGTGTATAAGAAAGGAGGAATGTACTATCAATCAGAGGCCTACAGGAAAATGATGACTCAAAGGGCAATGGAAAACATCCATGAAGGGGCCTTTTTGCAAAGGTAAGATAGGCATGGAGACAATCCCAAGACAGTGCCAGGACCAGCACTTGTCATCCATCAGGATGAAGGCTCAATGGGTGGATATGGACCTCAGGCTGCTAAAAGCAGTGGCCAAGGATGTATGCTGACCTTCCGATAAGGGCAAATCAGGGCAATGGATGCACCACCTTCTTCCTTCTAGGATCCTTTGGTTACTTGCCCAGTGTTGCTATAAGCCCAAACCAACAGGAGGCCAGAGAAAAATGAGCTGTGTGTTCCAGATCAGCTTCAAAAAGGATTGGGGGGGGGGAGAAATCCTGGAGGGATGGAGAATATCCAGTATAAAACCTTGATGGCAGGGGCCCAGGGAAGCTTTTGTTGGACAGTGCATCAAAGGAACTATTCCAGGTGACCTCAAATTTTGGAGACTAAAAACCATTGCCAACAGCTTGCTCTGATTTTCAACTGAAGCCAGAGCCGGTTTCTATTGTAGTCATCATTCCCTGAAAAACCCAGACACAAGTACCAGCTGTTTAGTTCAAGCCCTTGCTAGAGAGGCGGTAATGGGTCTATTCTTAGTGATCACAATTTGATGGGTGAGCAACTTGATGTTCAAGGTAGTGGGCGCCAAGCCGACTCTGAATGATGATGGTGTTTATTGCTTTGAAAGAGATCTTCCTCATCAACTCATTATCTTACCGGAGAGGCAGTTGCATTTTGGCTCTAGCTTTTCAATGATAGTGCCTCTATTTCCGACTTGCTTGGAAACTTATTATTAGCTATTATTCCAAACAATATACTTGCATATTGGACAACCCCGAAGCCAAATTTAGCTGTGCAAATTATAGACAACTGCTCTCTTATAATGTCAGTGCAGTGTCCTAAATTTTAAGAAATGAAAGATTAACAAAGCTAGCCTTAAATGCTTACACAATATTTTATGCCGGAAGCCATTTCCTCCCAAAGATGTGATGCTTTCAGGGCTCCCTGGAAGATAAGTAATGTTCTTGCATAGACAGAGGAAGCTGCAGGCCATCGAATGTATGCAAAATCCTTCAAAGCTGGAAGTGCCATCGACTTGTAAAGGAATTATGTTGAAACTAAGAAAAACTTAAGGAACCATTTAAATGATTTAAACAGCACACTTTCCCCAAATCTACAAGACAATACTTATAATGTTAACCTGACCTTTAGGATATGTGATTTTTAATAAAAGAAAGACATATCTTGAGCTATTCTTCGAGGTGATCATTTCTCATCAGGGCTCTTAGACCTCCTTCCAAGAAAAGACATCTGACCTTTGAAAAATTATTTCATAGGTCTGAAACACCGGACTGCAGTATATACCTCTATTCTTGTGGACAAGAGAAACCATGGACAATACTTTGGATCCTAGAGAAATCTGTTAATACAAAGATATTTCAGTCATTCAAAGTGGAATCCCACTGTTTAATTTTAGCAAGTTATTTGGCTGCTGAAAAGGAGTATTAAGGTTGTTTTCCTAAATGTTCTTGGAACAGAAAACACAGCAAACTAACCCCATTCAAAATATAGCGGAGTAACACATTCACACTACTTCTTATAGTTCAGCAATCTGAACAAATTATGTAGCTTTCTCAGGAGACCAGGGGAAAACAGAATATTACCTAGTACATGAATCAGATATGATCATGATCTCTGACAATCTGATGTAACATGTGCTGACTGGGTGTTAGTAGTGTTGTTGTTGTTGTTGGTGGTGGTATGCATCTATTTAAAGATGATCTCTTGGTTTGCCCAGAATTACTTGACAAAGTGGCTCAAGTGCTGTGAGGAAAGGGCTGTTGTGGTCCTAGATAGCCTGTTCATGTTGAGTGGTTAGGGTGATGTGTTTGTTGCCCAAGGATAGGGAAATAATACTTCTACACTCAGGAACTGTGTGCTTGCTTTGGTACAGATGGCTCGAGATTTAACTAGCTTCAAACTTAAATGGTTTCAAATTGACAGAAGTGATATATATATATATATATATATATATATATATATATATATTTTAGTACCATCCAACTTCTCTGTCTAGCTCCAGAGATTCACTGGGCTTAAAATTTTTGAAGGCAAATACATTGTTCTTTGTGTTTTTCTGATTTTCAGATAAATTCTTAAACAATGAATAATTATTTTCTAGCTTAATGTATAATAAAATATCTGCCCTAAAATTCTTATAAACATTATTTCAATAAATTAAATAATTGTTTGCTTTGATTTTTTTTTTTGTGCTAGAGTCATTAATTATACATAAAGTGTAAAAGAGAAGAAGAAGAGAAGAGAAGTAAAGGAAAGTTTCCTTGATCTGGGTGGTAGCATGTGCCTGTAATCCCAGCACTGGGAAGATTGAGGCAAGAGGTTCTCCATGAGTTCAAGGTCAGCTTAGACAATACAGCAAATTGAAAGCTACCCTGAGCTATCTAGTAAAACCATGTCTCAAAACCAAAGAAAACCAAGTGAATCAAAATAAAAAACAAAAGAAGAATCATTTTCCCTAAAAGAGCAATTAGTAGTATACCACCCAGATTCTAGAGCTTTCTCTCTCTTCAAATATTGGCTTCTGTGTTTATTATTCCATGGATTTTTAACAGCTTACTTGGCTTTAATTGTGCCTCAGTTTCTTCTGCAAAATGGATCCTTAACAATGTTGACAGATGTGACTCAGTGGTTACCAGCACTTGCTATTTTTCAGAGGACCTGAGTTCAATTTTTAGCAAGCTTATCAGGTGGCTGCCAACTCCAGCTCCAGGGGATCTTAAGCCTCTGGCCTCTCGTGACACCTGCACTCACATACATACTCACATGCAGACACACAAACCTATACATAGTTAAAATAAGTCTTTAAAAGAAACAAAGAGTGTTATGAAGGCTCTGTCAGGTGTGTTAAAACACAGCTATAATCCTAGTAATTGGGAGGTGAAGGCAGGGGATCAGATTGTCAAAAATGTTACGAGATTTAATGAAGTGGGTTTATATTAAGTGCTTGGAAAATAATAGTAGATAGTGAGATGAATTACATCTTTGCTGGCTTTATTACTTCTAGAATCATTCTTTAGACTCTTCCCTTCTTTCTTTCTTTTTGGTTTTGTTTTTTGAGATAGGGTTTTGTGTACTCCAAGTTGCCCTCAACTTATTATGTATCTGAAGAGGATCTTGAACTCTTGACCCCCAGAAGTCCAAATCCCAAGTGCTGGGATTACAGGTGTCTGTGACTATGCCTGGCTCTTGAATCATTTTTTTTTCCTTTTCATATGTGCTCATTCAAAGCTACTTTTACGTTATTATTACACATGATCTAGTTAAAAATCAAAATGTATTTAAAGACCAGTGATAAAAACATCAGTTCCGGGGGCTGGAGAGATGGCTCAGCGGTTAAGAGCACTGTCTGCTCTTCCAGAGGACCGGGGTTTGATTCCCAGCACCCACATGGCAGCTAACAACTGTCTGTAGTGCCAGTTCCAGGCAAACACCAAGGCAAATAAATAAATAAATAAAGTTTTTTTTTAAAAAAAACATCAGTTCCTATCTCCACAATTAATCTATGGCCTCTCTGTGTAGAGGCCTAACTTCTAGTGTGATTTTTCAGCTGATTTCTTCAGCATTTCCCTTCTTGGCTATGAATGATATTTGGCTTTCCTTGACTAGTAAGTTTAGATTTGACCTGTTAGTTTTGTCCAGCAGTCATGTTAAGCTTCTCTGCATTCTTTAGCCCATTCCTATAATTCTACTGGTGTCATTTGTCAAAATTAAGATTAAATTATATTTAGTAGGGTTGCCTGTCTGTTGTTTACCTCTGAGCCACAATTGCATTTTATTTGCATTATAAATTTCAATTTTTACAGCAGATAATAATTACCTTGCTTTTTAATTTTGTTGTTTCTTTATCTTCTTTCTCAAGATCATTCAGGTCTATTAAACATCTCCCATTTCACATTGAAATGGTGAAATATTTTTAATAGATTATCTTTAGTATATGGAAACAATGCATCTTGATAATAAGCACCCCAGGTTCCTTTTCCTGCCCCCCGAGAACTCTCCAGTTCTTTCCTGCCACTCTCTGAGAGGCCCTTGTACTTGCCTGTTGGAATGTGGACTGACCTTCTTGGTTCAGTGTTGTGCAATGTGCAGATACCTATAGCTACAGTGAGTTTATGAGTACAGTGATTATGTCGTGCCCTTTCCAGCATTCCTCCTCATGCTCCGGTTCTTAGAGTCCTTCTACCCTTCTTATAAGATGTTCCCTGCACCTTGGTTGGGGAACGGAGCATACAGATGTCCTACTTAGGACTGAGCACTCAGTAGAGACTTAGTCTCAGCACTTTGAATAGTTATGAGTCTAGGCATTTACTAATGTCTACTGCAGAGACAATGGTCTTTGGCCAATGGTCTTTGGCCAAGGTTGAGGGCAGCACTACACTTGAGTATAGTGATGAATATCTAGAAGGTTGTTTGATATATTGATGTATTTTAGCATCTTCCTAGGGCCTGTGACTTCTGGAATCATGGCTTATGACCAGTTTTACAGTACCAGGCCTGAAAGCTCTTCCTATGGAATATGCTTGCTACTGAGATTGTAATCTAGTAGCTCATGTCTTTTGGGAACATCATTGTCTGCCCATGCAGGGTATTTGTGTTCAAACTCCTTCTAATTTTAAGTTATATTTATTATTTAACTTAGAAAGTAGTGGGTTTCCATAGGTTTTCTTTCATATATCCTTATTTTGTTTAGCCTACCCAGCTCTCTGTCTTATTTTTTTTTTTAATATTTATTTTTATCTATGTGAATTTTTTTTTGCCTGCATGTATAACTGTGTAAGGGTGTCAGATCTTGGAATTACAGACAGTTGTTAGCTGCCATGTGGTTGCTGGGAATCGAACTCAGGACCTCTGGAAGAACAGTCAGTGCTCTTAACCACTGAGCCATCTCTCCAGTCCAAATCCTCACTTGCTCCATCCCTGCTCAAACCTCTACCTCTCAGTATCCCCCCATCCATCCAGCTTCATATCATGTGAACCATCCTCCCCTTAAGACTTCCTCTTTCCTGTTCACAGGCCCCTCTTTCTAGCTTTCTAGACTGTACAGCTACTACAAATTCCATATAGAAACCTCAACATTCATATAGTGTTTGCCTTCTTGGTCTCAGGTACTACACTTAATATAGAACCCAGTCTCTTCAGCTGGTGAAATATTTTGATAATTGGTCAGGCTCTGAACTCCAAAAAGCCTCTCTCCCGACCCCTTCACTTCATTTTCTTGCTCTAATCTACCGGCAGCATCCTGGATTTTCCTTATACTTTTCCTGCGTTTAAATCCTTCTCTTTTTTTTTGTTTGTATTTGAGACAGGATCTCATGTAGTGGTGCGGATCATTGTTCATACTTCAAAACAATATTGCATTTGTTGGTTGGTTTGTTTGTTTATGTTTGCATGTAGACATCAGAGGACAGCTTGTGAGAAGTGGACCCTGGGAATTGAACTCAGGTTGTCAGGCTTGGCAGCAAGCACCTTTACCTGTAGAGCCATCTTGCCAGTCTGCTTATCTTTTTTTGCTGAGGATTTTTTAGCTCATTTCAGTATAGAATAGTGGTTGTCAGCCTTCCTAATGCTTTGACCCTTTTACTCACGTTGTGATGACCCCCACCCATAAAATTATTTCATTGCTACTCCATAACTGTAATTTTGGTAGTTATGAATCATAATCACAAAATATCTGTGTTTTCCAGTGGTCTTAGGCAACCCCTGTGAAATGGTTATTTGACCCTGAAGGGGTCGTGACCCACAGGTTGAGAACAGCTGGTTAGGAGGTTACTGTTAGTGCTGTAAGTTTCTGTTACATTTCTCTTCCTTGCTTTCTGTTAATTTTCTTTTCTTTTCTTTTTTCTTCAGAAGTACAGCTAGTTGATGCTGACTTCTGAACCAGTTCTCTAGATTCTGGCATGTGTTCTTTGACTTTTCATCTTACTGACATCATTCTCCTTCCAAAGTGCTGGGGGCTGAGCCCAGGGCCTTGCATACATGTGACAAGTCATCTACCATTGAACCATATGTGCAGCTCAAATTTATTGTACTTTTAAGGATATTTTCTTCAATTTGTCAATTTTTTTTTTCTGAGAACTTGAAAGTTTTTTTTTTTCAATGAAAATACATGATTATGCTAACCTTACAATTATAAGAGAAACTGTAGGTGGAAGTTTCCAGTGACTCATTCCTAAGGCAGTTGGACAGCTGTTCACCTCCTTGGTAGGGAGGTTTGGTTAGACAGAGGTAAGACTTGGGCTGAAAAGCAGGGGAATTTTGTGAATGTTTGCATACTGGATAACGGAAGTGCTCCCTTTCCTTCTGCTTGGGCCCATCTAGGCAGATATTCCTGGTGGGATCTGGCTGAGGTCTTTGATACAGAACAGAATGTTGGTCATCAGGTCATGAGCTTTGGGAGTAAGGTTATCCACAGTGGGAACATGGTAATTTCTTGTTTAGGTATAAACCCACTGCTAACATTTTAAGAGCCAAGGATCGGCATAGAATTACTTCCTTTTTTTAAAATTTATTTATTTATTATATATACAGTATACAGAAGAGGGTTCCAGATGTCATCATAGATGGTTGTGAGCCACCATGTGGTTGCTGGGAATCAAACTCAGGACCTCTGGAAGAACAGTCAATGCTCTTAACCTCTGAGCCATCTTTCCAGCCCACTTCCTTTGTTTTTACTTTATTTTTTTCTGTTTTCAGTATTGTGCCACTGCCCTCAACTGTGCTTGCTGTCTCAGTAAAAGGACATTCGTTTTACTATTTCTAGAAAATGTCACACCTTCATTCTTCTGCTGAAATAGAGGAGCAAAGTCATGGAGCTGAACTAAGCATAGGATCCCTCCATCTTTTCTGCTTTTTCAACTGCACAGTTTTGATTAAGCTGGGTTTTTCTTTAACACTGACATTATTTCTCACCATATTTTCACATATATCTCTCTAGTTACTATTTTATCTAATAGTATAATTCTCACTTCTAGAAATTTTGTGGGTTTTTTCTAGTTTTTATATCTATCCTGGGGTTCCCTATGTTTTTGTTCATTGTTAGTATATTTTCTTTTATATACTGAACATAGTTAAAACAGCTATTTTAAAATTATTGCTCACAACTTCAAATGTTTAGGTCATCTCAGGAGGGGCCAGTTTTTAATCAGTCACCTTTCTCTTGGTCATATTTTCCTTATCTGCTGATATTGACTGAATTTGAATTGTTTTCTGGATATTAGGAAGGTTCTGATGTACGTGATTTGGAAGCATGGAACTACTTTTTCTTTTTCTTTCTTTTCTTCTTCTTCTTCTTCTTTTTTTTTTTTTTTTTTTTTTTTTTGAGACAGTCTCCATCTATAGCCCATTCTGCCCTGGAATTCACGATGTAGAAGCTGGCCTTTAGTTTATGCAATCCTCCTGCATCAGTGCTCAGATCACAAGCATGAGTCTTTGCACCAGTTTATTATAGACAGCAGTCATGGATGAAGTGAAGCTGAAATCTCTGATCTAGGACTCAGCTCAAATTTTCTCTTTGTTCTTGCTCATTCAGCTTGGCTATTTGCACCTTATTCTGTGCAGATATATGCAGCTGTAGGCTCTACAGACAAAAAGAGAAAAACACTCTGCCAATCTTCTAAGGATCCCTGATGCCCCAGAAAAAAGCCTCTCCCGTTCACTTGCCAGTAGTTTACTTTAAAAATAATGTTAAAAGTTTACTACTGTTGTGTGTGGGAAAGCAAAGCCCACTGGGAGCTCTCTCTCATCTACCAGAATTGAGCTGTTCCTAGAGACATTTTCAAGGTTTTCAAGGGTCGTTGACTCCCATCTATAGTACCACGGTGCCCACAGCTTCTGAGCTCTTTTGAGGTTATGCAGTGCAACTTGCAGTTGTTACTTCGACTGCACTGTACCTAAGACTTTTTAGTGAGCACAAATAACATGTAAATAAAGTGGGAGGTGATGGGAGACCGTATCATGGACCGGTCTGTGGCTCTTCTGTTTGGTTTCAGAGTGGAGGAGATGAGTTCCTTCAGCTGTGTAGATGTAAGAAAGAGTACTCCCTTCAGCTGGTATTTTAAAAAATATCACTAAGAACTTATAGCATGATGGGGGTACAGCTGAGAATGGAGATCTCTCAGTTTAAAGCAAATCTCTCTGGATTAGACTAGAGGGGTACAGTATATGAATTTGCAGACAATAGGGAGAGTGAAGTGGTCCGGTGGGTGGAAACACTTACTGTGTGGGAGTAAAAAGAACTATGACGTATTCACACACACTCACATGCCACACACATAATCAAGCATACATTTCACACAAACATCACATTGCATACATATGTTCTTACACATACATTATATGTACAACATGTATATACACACAATGATAATTATGAAGAAAAAGTAAGTACAATTTGCAGATACCAAAGTCTCTGTGTGTGGATCATTCTTTCCATCTTAGGCTGCTTAATTAATAAATTGCCTCCTGATCTTTTTGCTTGGCTTCCTAAGTACCTGGCTGTTATTATGAATTGACGTGGTATCGTCAGTTAGATACAGCATCTGCTTCCAAGTCAAACATGCTTTAGAATGACAGACAGGAGTAATTTGAGAGCAATCTCCTTCCTTATTCTGGGATCAGTTTGAAATATAGTATTATTATAAAGCTTAAGTTTTTAAATATAGAGATCCTCTTAATATTAATTTGTGCCTACAGTTGGTTACTGCACAAAAAGCCTGTCCCTGCTGCCTCTAGTTTCCCATTGCTTGTGTTTGGTTTAGTGATATTCATTGTTCTGTGTGATCATAAGCTCACAGAGCCAGCTACATCAATGCCCTACGAACAGCCAGGGGGTATCCCATTAATTTCTGTGAGTTCAATTTTGCTATAAACTCAAGAGCAAAAGATATGTAACTGGTCTATAAGATAATTTAATCAGGAATTGGTATCTTGATTCATGCTAGCCTAGCCCAGTGGTTCTCAGCCTGAAGGTCACGAACCCCTGATGGGGGTGTCTCATATCCTACATGTTGGATATTAGCAGTTATAAAATAGGAATGAAAATAATTTTATGTTTGGGCGTCACCACAGCATGAGGAAGCATGCATTAAGGAGGGTTGAGAATCACTAGTCCAATCAACTTAGGTCTCAGCTATCAAATCATATGCTATCAAATTATATGCTATTATAGGCCACACCAATCCCCTAGACTAGAACTAGAAACAAAATATATGTGTGTAATTGACCACAAATTGATACCAATTGTTTCTGTTTTTGATAGAAATGGACTTAGATTCTCTTTAGGGCTTGAGTCAAAACTTTTGACTTTGTTCACTGATCCATAACTGAAAATAAATTTCTTCCTCCGGTCTTGAATTCTTCTCCCATCTCAGCCCCACTCCAGGATTATTAAATCACATGAAATAGCACTAATCTGGTCGGGATGAAATTTTGGCATTTTTTAAAATCTTCAAACAGCTTGAGTTTATCTGGGGCTCAGAAGGAGTGGTGAACTATAAATACCACAAGGTTTTCTTTGAAGGAAAAATAAACAGGTTGTTTTTTTCTTATGCAATTATTCTTCAGCTCTGGGCAGAGAAACTGTGTGTGAATGGCTACTTTTTTTATTTCAGATGTTTTCTTTTTTTATTTCAGGTGGGAAATGAAAACATTAGAAGGCAAGTATTGTGCTCATGTCTAAGCTTTAAACATCTTTTTTTGGGGGCGGTGGGGTGGGGGGCGGGAATGGATACAAATTAAAGGCTCCCTTTTCTATTCAAGGCCTTTTAATTGCTATAGTTTGACCCTTTATGAGATGAGACTCTAGGTCCAGTAAGGTTCGCCCCTCAGGGAACCTGACTCCTTCTAATCTTTAAGATGGCTAGAAGGTTTTAAAATTACTTTTATTTTTATTTTTTTTCCTAAAAGCTCCACAGGCATCATGCATTTCTGAAAATAAAACTGCCTTCATTAACTAGAATGTCATGGTATTTTTGCTTTTGATTAGAGTCAAATTAATTCAGTTTGATAACATTGATTACAAGCTGATCTAAAGCTGTGATTAGAGTTTTATATATCTTAGATGATTAAATGGAGAAATAGGTTAATTATGTCTTAATAAATGCAGTTGATTTGATAGAAAGGAACTTGTAAAACCTGAAATTAGGCAGAAAATTATGATAAAATTTCAGAAACTCCTGTATACATCTTGAACAGGCAGAATGATAAGGAAAAATAAAGTTTCAACTATATCTGTTTCAGAATTCTTCTGGAATTATAAAATTCTATATATTTATTATTTTTGCTCACTTTAATATGAAAAATGCCAAGCCCATTTGTTTACCCTCTCTTTCTTTCTCATACATACACATAATGAAGTGAACAGAAAACACAACTGTACAAATATTATATAAAGAAACAAAAGGAACATTCAATTTTCCTACTGTTGAAAGTCAGCAGATACCATCTTGTGTGTGAACACTTCATGCGGGCAGTTGAGCCGGTTTAGAGGGTATAAATAGAAGCATACCAGATTTTCTGATCTCACATGAATCATTAGCCTTGTTGAAAGCCATCTCTTTGAGGAAGAACAGTTTGGGTCCCTGAGCTAATGCCATGGGTGGGGCTGGGGTTTTCACAATCATGCTCTGATCGCTGTGGCTTTGGGCGTCACTTTTGTGACTCACCTGGCTCCAGCTTCTTAGGCACACAGTCCAGAGTTCATATTGCTGAAGGGCACTGACTGCGGATCATTGTTTCCCCAGGATATGCCCTTTAAAGGTTACCGGAGAGGCTTTGGGGCTCAGTGACATGTGACTGGGTTTATTCCTCTCTAGGACAGTGATTCTAGATGTGATCGTAAAGTATTTCTTGGCCCTATGGAAATGTCAAGCCTGACTTCTACTTCTGTCCACGCAGATGCCCGTGACCTTGGAGACAACCTCAGAGTGTGCAAGTGTCCGTCATGGAGTTATGGTGTGATCTCTGAATGCCTCGTGGGACACATGCTCAAAATACATGACTGTGGCAGGGCTGATCATTACCCGCCTTCCTCACATGGGAAAAAGAATGGAGGGACAGCTGCCCTTTAGACCTCTTAGGCACTCATTAACTTTCTGTATCTCGAAGTTTCCTCGAATGGCAAACATGGGAATTGAGATTGGCTTGAGTACAGCACTCTGCTGAAGCTGACATCAGCTCATTGGCAAATTTACAGGTGCGTGAGACTTTTATTTGGAAGTGAGGAAAGCTAAGTTGAGACGTATTCCTCAAAGTACATATTTTCGCAGTCGGAAGGAGAAAGAGGTCTTAGACATTGAAGACAGTTCTTCTGTGTAGAAGTGACCAGTTTTGACTCAGGAATGTTTTTCCACTGGATCTTTGATCCTGAGGACTTGAAGGGTAATGAACAGAAGATTTTTAGCTGTAATAATTTCCATGCTAACCTGTCTTTAGAGCTCGTAGCTTCTCATTTGTTTTTTATTCTCAGTTACCTCTCTCATGTGACATCTGGCAGGGCTTGGCTTCTATGGGTGCTTTGCTATGTACTGTCCCTGAACTCATACGTCACTTATTAAGAATTTACTCAGGACTAGCCTGTAGTGTTCTGAGCCCATCTTATATAGTCATCCCAAAGCCCTCATGATTTACTCTTCCCCTTATTTACAGTCCAAGAAGTGGGGATTTTTTGAGAGGCTGAGTAATTTGCCTGCAGCCGCACAATGTGGAAAAACAGGATTTGGATGCAGTGAGTTCTACTGGAAAGTCTCCGCTCTCAATCTTTCCACCGTGTTTCCCTTCTGTAGCTACTTAGGGCTTTTCATCTTGCACAGAGCATAGGACCGGCAGATCTCCTTGGCTTTCAGTCAACCTCAGAGGTGGAAGGGAGGGTGTGATGGTGGAGCATCCCTGCCAGCTTTCCCAGGAAAATAAAAACCTGAGAGAGACCAATGGTAGAGATTTAAAAATAGAGACTTACAAAGCAAAAAAAAAAAAAAAAATGCACATTTAACAAAAGCACATTCAACCCAAATGTATGTTTAGCCATTTGGATAGATCTTGTGGGGAGGGAACAGGATTGGGACCCACAATTAGAAGATGACAACAAAGAGTTGCATAAAATGGAGGGGGCTTAGATGAGACGAATAGCAACACTATGGGGCAAACTGGGAAATAAAATCAATACAGCCTTCCCTTGCAAAAGGTAAGGGAAAGAGAATAAGAATAAAGCCAGGGCAAAGAAACTCAGGCTAGCATGTGGAATAACAGGAAGAACATGCCCCAGTGGGCTTTAAAGTGAGCATCAGCCACATGTCGGCTCCAGGGAGCATTTTGCTTGAGGTCCCCGTTCTTCAAACAGCAGGTGCATAAACATGCACAAGAACAGACTCAGAATGTGGAAGACCTAAGGTTACCGTGTTGATGGCAAAGCTGAAGTTCTCAGTGGCCAAAGGACTTGTTTGTGGTGGCCCAGCAGGTTTAGGATGGATCTTAAGTGGCAATCTCATTATGTGGTCCACTGATCATATGATGCTGGCAGGTCCATGTACCACATTTATGCCTGCACAGTCTTATTGAACTCGGGGTATACTTAGCGATCAACTTTTCATCTCTATGACTTTACCTCTGCAGTATATGTGGCCAATGTTAATGATCATGCAAGTCAATATTAAGGTGCTCTTTGGCTCTCCAAATGCTCTAGCCAGATATCACTGTTTTCCCCTAATATTCGAGTTCCAGCTAGAGTATCTATATTAATGTGAACCTATAATTCCTTTTTTTTGTACTAATATCTTGGCTTAGGCAAACCAGAGTGGTTTTGTATCTTTTCTAAGGAATCATGTACAGCCAAAGTTTCTATGGGAAAAGCACTTTGGGGTCCTGAGCCAACATCACCGGAAGAGAAGGAATCAGATAACCAGGCCTTGCAAGGTAGGGCAGGGCCTCTGGGCAGCTCTTTGGAATTTTAGTTCTTCATCCTCACCTAGAACAAAAGCAGTGAGGAACTCAATGGGTCGCTGACTGTCAAGGCTAGAGAGGCAATCCTTGCCTTCCAGGGTCTCTTATCTGGCAGGAAGAATGTGCACATACAGGTGTGGTGTATTAAGTTCCATACAATGACAAGGATAAACGTACTGTGTTTGCTTATACGGGATCAGATCTAGTTATGAGAGCTTCTCATGGGAAGAAGGAATTACACCACGTTTTGAAAGGGCAGGATTCTGACAGCAAAGCAATAGAACGCAAATGGGAGGAACAGCTTTTCCAAGGGTAGAGTCCAGGGACTCTACTACCTGCAAGGAACTGCTTTGTCAGAGTGGATGAGACTGTTCAGATCTCAGCTTCCAGACAAGTGTGAGTTAGGAAGGTGACCAAGTGAGGCATTATTGATAGAAAGTTTTGGTCGGCAAGTCTTTGAGTACATCTCCGAGACTGAGAGGATGAGAAGAGGCACCAATGAGGGTGATTGGAGCAGATATTAAAGCATACCATGTTCTGTACCAGGAGAGTGTGTATCTCCAGCTGAGCACCTCCAATGCGTACTTAGTAGCTTTCTGCCCGCCTTGAATGTAGAGTAAACTCATCAGAACTATAGCAAAACACAGGCCAAAGGAGAACATTCAACCTAGGCAGAGATCACACAAACATTTCTTTTTTAAAAAAGATTATTTTATGAAAATTATTGAGATGAGTAGAGAGTTTTGCAAGTCAGAGTAATCTAAAAAAGCTGTTTAAAACCCAATGTTTCTAAACAAGACATCATACTTCTGGAAGAAGATAAACTAGGAAGCCCTCTTCCTGCCTACACAGGAGTACAAGTGTGACAATGTCTACATATTTTGTTTCATATTTCAGCAAATTCAAAAGGTCATCAGAGTCAATGAAACTCTTAAGAGAACTACCACATCCCTTTGCCGGGCTGTCCTACCTAGCAGATTGCTGATTTTTATTTTTTTTAAGGAGACAAGTAGAATTACATCCAGACAACTTCATTTTTTTCCAGATATGCCAATCTAGAGACCAATGTACCAATGGTGGACAGTTTCTTACATTTGTGGGTATACTGGCAATTTATGGTATGGTTTCTGACATATGTTTTTAATCTCACAGTACTGTTCAAAGGCCATCAGAGCTGACATTGTCATACCCCCTGTCCTTTTTATAGACAGGAAAACAGAGGTGCTAAGAGCTTATGTGAATGTTTGGGAATGAGTGGGTAGGAAGCTCAGAGCTGAGATGTTGTGATTCTAAGGTAAGTCCCTGCTCAGTGTTATTGAACCTCCCTCTGTCTTGCACCCTAAATGTTATGCCACATAAAACATAAACAAGCAAAAACCCAAACAGCCACAATTTTGGGTTTCTATTAGCAGTTTATTCAATGTCCTTGGGTCTTGAGAGGCTGCTGACCTCCAGTTAGGCTGAGGTCGAAGGCCAAGGCCTCACTCTGTTCCTCTGAATGAGAGTCTCAGTCAAGGTCCATTCTTATGGTCCTCCCCCTACACACACATTCTTATTTGCACAGAAGAGATTGTATTACAGGGTCATCTTTGTTCTAGTCCGGGCTTCCGGGCTCATTTGCTTACAGAGAAAACTGTGTTCAGGGGTTTGCAAAGTCCAGTTGGCTGTTTCCTTGTTTTATCATACATATTTATTTAACCCATAGTATACCAGATTGTAAAACTTGGATATGGGGGTGGAATTGAGTCTGAGAAAACTGAAGGTATAAACAGGTCAGGTGTTTGTTACTGAGTAAGATGCTCAATGCTGTCACTGTATTCCTGAGAATGGAACAAAGCTCTATCATCTATCTATATATCATCTATCTATCTAACATCGATCTAGAACAAAGCTCTATCTATCATCTATCTATCTAGCACAAAGCTCTATCTATCTATCTATTTATCTATCTATCTATCTATCATCTACCTAAAACAAATCTATCTATCTGTCTGTCTATTTATCTTTCTGTGGAATTTGCTATAACTTAAAGGTAGGCCTTAGCTATTTACCCCCCCCCCCCCGCATCTTGCTCTCATTCCCCATCCAGCAGCCTGAATGAGACTGACTCATAGAAACTCAGTAAAGACATTGCTGTCTGCATCAATGACTAAGAAACACAGAGGCTTGACTGCCTGGCTTCTGCTAAGCTGCATTCCTATTAGTGGTTTAGAACTTTAAAAAAAACAAAACAATTCTTAGTTTGACTTAGACATGCCAGCCAGTCCAAAGACAGCCAGAGCTGGGGTCTCTACTGCTTTGAACCAACCTCAGGGGAAGGATGAAAGTTCTTTAATTTAGAAACAGAATGAGTAACAGTTTTATTTTCTTTAAGGATCTTCTGCTTATTTAAAAAAAGCAAGAAGAGGCTATAGAGCCTGCAAGATGCTCAAAAGGTAAAGATGCTTGTCTGCTCAAGACTATATGTAGAGTTGCATCTCCAGAAACTATGTAAAAATTGGACATTGACACAGCAATGTAGTCGCATGAACTCTGCACATGCACCATGGCCTGCATCCCTTCAGTTACATCATGTGCACACATTCACAATAATAATATACCATGTAAGAAGAAAAAGAGAAGAGGGTGCCAATTGTTCAAACCCAATGCCTACTCTTTAGGATTTTGACACCTGGTACCTTCCTTGGCCATCTTGTAAATGTGATGATGCCCAAGGGAGCTGTGGAGTGTGGAGCCAGACGCCTGATATGCAAGACACCAGGAATCTTAGTGTTGCACAAATGCGGATTGTAAGGAAAGAGACTCAGAGCCAAATATCAGGGAAAGGCTGAAATATCAGAGAGAAGAAACACTACGGTCAGTTTGCTTCTACCTCTGCTGGTTTCCTACGAGGCCTGAAATACCCTTTTTCCCAGCTGTGTCTCATCCAGGTGAGGATTAAAGGCAAGAACTACTCTATTTTGTAGCTAGCCTTGAACTCAGAAACAGAGAAAGTTCTGTCTTTGGAGTTAGGGAGTAAGGGCATAGGTCACCACTCCCAGGTTTTCCCTATGTTGGGATTAAAGGTGTATGCCATTGAAGCCCAGCTGTTTGGCCTTGTACCCAAAGCTGAAGAACCTCCTGAGCTGTCTGCTCAGGTCTTGACTGTGTGTATCAATCATATCACCACAACTAAGTGCCTTCATTCCTTCAATTGACAGTTGCTCAACCCCCACTGCTGACTGTCAACTAAGAAGAACCTCATTGGGCTTCCTTTGTCAACACCTGGTTTTCCGGTCCTGTTACAGACCAACAGTAGACATCCATTATAAGGCTGTTTTTAGTACCAAGGGAAACAATACACACTGAAGAGCCTGCCCAGAGCTGGGCTTTGAAATCTGTCATTCCTTTGCTCACCTTTCTTCTTGTCACACAACCAACGTCGAGTTTTATCCTCTTTCCCATTTGACTTTAAATTGAACTTCTCACTGGGGTCCTAATTCCTCCGAGTCCTCTCTAAATATCTATCTGCCCTGAAAGCCTTATGTACTTCTGAGTTATCTCAGTAAGAAGTCCTGGTAGGCCTTGACCTGAGAATGGCCATGCCTCTGCCCCATAGGGGACTCCAGGTAAGCTACTTCCAATGGGAGGAAGACTAAGAAGGTGTCCCTTGGGTACAAGGTAGAGGAATCAGGACACTTGGGGGAGGCAGAAGTAAGAGATGAAGTTCAGAAAGGAGTGTCCAGCCCAACTCCTTCCGACGGGCCAGAGCTGTCTCTTGATATCTGAAGATCCAGCATCTGCAGATTCAACCAACCATGGTCAAGTACTATGTAGTTAGTACGATGGTTGGATCTGCACAGACATGTTGTACACACTTCTATTTCTAGTCATCATTCTCTGCATAATACATTATAATAACTATTTACATAACATTACTTTGTATTAGGTATTATAATTAATCTAGAGATGATTTAAAGTGTATGAAGGAAGTGTGTACATTGTATGCAAATGCATGCCATTATATATAAAGGACTTGAACATCTGGGATTTGAGTATCTGTGGAATGTCCTGGAACCAGTCCTCCACCCCACTTCCACCATCTCCACTAATACCAAGGCACAATTGTATTTCTGCAGAGAATCAGCCTAGTTCTGACAGTGTGAATGGAGGGGATACAGATATGATACTCAGTACTGGGGTGCTAGATTTGGGGATACAGGAAGATAGCTTCTAGAGGAACCAGCCTCTGACACTGAGACAGGAAGATGTTTAAAGTCCTATAGGAGAATCAGCAAACCAAGAATCATTCACAGGCATGAAAGGCTCCCACAGGTGAGGAGGTGACTAGACAGCAGATTTCCTCAGTTCCTCACATTCACCAGCCTATTAGCTTCTGAACAACACTGTGACCCCAGAGCTCATCTGCTCACCGCGGCTGGCTGGGTTGGCATTGCAGTGTCGTGGATGCTTCCTGTTCAGTGCAGGTGACCCCGGCTGAGAGCAGCACTGGGGAGCTTCTGTGCTGTTGCCTGATGGAGCTTGGGCTGCACTTGCTGGATATTGAAAGGGAAAGGAACCTGGTCTGCAGAACTAGTTCCAGGACCCCTGGGGCTACACAAAGAGACCCTGTTGTCATACTCTGTTCCTCATGGTCATGGTCATGTCCTTACCCTCTTGCACCATTTATGATCAAGGATGGATTTCTACACATAGGAACTGTAGAAAGAGGTTGAGTCAGGGCTGTTTGGAGAATCACTAACAAGGATGACAAATGGCCTCCCAGTGTCTAAAGAGAGTTTTAACTCACAGTGTCTAACTAAAGGGAGCTAAAACTAAGCTGATAGCTATGTGTACAGATTAGTCAGGCCGGCCACGTTTGCCTGTGGCTTTTTAAGAGGAATCCACACCTCTCTGAGTTATTAAACCCAGTCACACTGACATCAGAGATAATGGATGAGGATTTCAGAGACATTTGAAAAATGCCGAGAATGTCTTTTGATTTCTTCTTCTTTTCTATTCGCTTTCACTGCTTGTTTTCTTTGTGGATGCTCCGTGCTGCCATCACACCTCCAGAAAAGTCACAAGACTCTGAGGCCCTCTAGCCTTCTCTCAGAATCCTTGCTTGCCATGGAGCTGGCTATTGAAGTCCTCTGGTTAGTGTCTATCAGCATACAGTCCTTGGCTGGATTTCACCCCCTGCCCCATGTCACTGGTTCACTGAGAACTTTAGTGTGATCTGCTGGATTGAGGTGGCTCTTATGTTTTTAGTAGGATCTTTCCATAGCTACAAAGGCAGCCACTGTCCCTGGCTGTGGTTTGAGGCATCCCATCATTCCTAAGTATTTGACCCTGAAAACTGTTGTCCTTTGACAGACTCATCATCACACACAGTGTGTTGTTATGGTATCTCTCTCTAACCAGAGAAGTAATAGCGACATTTCTTTCTTGAAGCTAGCCTCACTCTGGTAGTGCACGTGTGGAGGCCACAGGATTGAGAAGGTATCATCAACCAACACAGGTCCAGCCAAGGGGCAGGGGCAACAGCATCTGGACTACTTTAAAGGACCAATGGGAGGGTGCTGAAGCCCTGGGGTGGAATTCCTAGTATATGTGAGGCCCTGCCCTCAATCCCCAGAGGCCATTTGTCATTGTTCTTAGTGGTTCTCAAGCAACAAACAATGGTGAGGCTGTATTGGTAGGTCTTATTAAGTAGAAGATGCATTGAAAGTGTAGGACATGGGGCTGGAGAGATGGCTCAGCGGTTAAGAGCACCATCTGCTCTTCCAGAGGACCCGGGTTCGATTCCCAGCACCCACATGGCAGCTAACAACTGTCTGTAGTTCCAGTTCCAGGCAAACACCAAGGCAAATAAATAAATAAACAAGTAAATAAAGTTTTTAAGAAAAAAAAAAAAAGAAAGTGTAGGACAAAGACTAGAAATCTTTCTTTGATGGTTGTTTGAAAGCTGGATGGGATAGAACTATGCAGAGCACCTGTCAGTAGGGAAGAGTTTGGAGACATTGTTAAGCTGATTTTTTTTTAATTTGCATTGGTATTTCACCTGCATACATATCTGTATTTGGGTGTTGGGTCCCCTGAAACTGGAGTTACCGACAGTTGTGAGCTGCCATGTGGGTACTGGGAATTAAACTTGGGTCTTTCTTTCTTTCTTTCTTTCTTTCTTTCTTCCTTCCTTCCTTCCTTCCTTCCTTCCTTCCTTCCTTCCTTTCTTTCTTTCTTTCTTTTGAGGCAGAGTTTCTCTGTGTAACAGCCCTAGCTGTCCTGGAACTCACTTTGTAGACCGAGCTGACCTTGAACTCACAGAGATCTGCATGCCTCTGCCTCCCAAATGCTGGGATTAAAAGACACCACTCCCTAGATAACTATGATTATTACACTTTACTATTTCCCTTCAACTGCATGTCAGCCTGTAAGGAAGAGATGTTGCCTCACCTCAATAATGAAGATGTTGAAGTCATCTTCTTGAGGTTACACAGCTAGCAGATGGTAGAGCCAGAGTTAGAAGTTACATAAAGTCCCCACAGGCCACATCATCCAAAGCAGATCAGCCACTTGGGCTCAGGAAGATATGAGGATGAGTCAGGCCCTCTGGGATTGCTGGCTGTGAAGTCTTTTGGGGATGATCTGAGTCATGGGGATCACAGGATGCCTTTCTTACCTTTGAAAACCATTCAAACATTTGCAGAATAACTTTCCACCTCCTCCTGCATTTGTCTCTGACTCAAACGTGTTGAGGGATTGTCAACATAATTGCTAATGAGAAACATCAGCAAAAAAAGACGAAGACTGGTTTAGAACTCAGAGTACCCGATTGCTATTCCAGACCTCTTCTCTGTTTACCAGAGAAAATAGCATTGTTATTAAGCATTGTATAAAACATTTGCTGGATGCTCCTGAGTTAGCAGTGCTACCAGATTGATCTACATTTTTTTATGTCCCATGTCGAGCACATCATGTGGCTCATTGCTTTGCATCTTTGGATCAAGGTGTGTGTTATTTGTGATTCATTTAAAAATCAACAAACCCCACTGTCTTGACTTCAGAGTCAGTTTTTAAAATTGACAATAGAGTGTTTTATACAATGTGTTCTGATCATGGTTTCTCTTCCCCCGGCTCCTCCCAGACTTCCACCCCCAACCCTCACCTCTTTACCTTCTTTTTGTTCTTCAAAATCATTCCTATTGGCTCATTCCCCTCCCGTTTTCTTCCTCTCCACTCCTTTTGGGTAGCTGTTAGGAATTAGAATATTTTGAAATCTCTTTGTCAATGATTGTCAAAGACAATCTTAGGTAGATTGAGAGGCAAATGGTTTTGAGCAAGTAGTCTAGTGTCCCCCCCCCCATTCTCTCTCGGTATACACGAAGAAGTTCACTCCTGAAGGCACTGGACTGACCAGAGAGTTCATTACTCTCCAACCTTATGCTGAGTGAGAATGGATGAGAAGAATAGGAAAGGAAGAAAGGAGTATTGAGTCACAGGCATGAAGCGAGGGGGTGGATACTGGGCCAGCACTCAGGGTTGAGTCTTAGATCCCTGCAGCACCCATTCTAGCTAAACACTTGAATCCATAAAGACTGTGTTGCTGTGTAGGAGGCTTTTAAAAATAAATTTATTATATTTTATTATTTTATTTTTGCCAATCAGCATCACATCATGACATGGAGACTTATTATTAGTTATGATTGTTCAGCCTTCTCTTAGTTCTTATTTTAATCTATTGCTCTTTATCTGTATTTTTCCTCAGAGCTTTTTACTTTTCTTTCTTTCTTTTCTGGTTTGTGTGTGTGTGTGTGTGTGTGTGTGTGTGTGTGTGTGTGTGTGTGTGTGTGTCTGGCTGGCTGGCTGGCATCTGCCTGGCTTCTGACCTGAGGCGTCTCCCTTTCTTTCTCTCTCATTCTCTTCTCTCTCTTCTTTTCTTCTCCCTCTACTTATTCTCCCTGCCCACTAGTCCTGCCTATCTCTCTACTGCCTGGCTATTGGCCATTCAGCTTTTTATTAAACCAATCAGGCGTCTTAGGCAGGCAAGGTGAAACAGCAGCACATCTTTACATAATTCAACAACTGCAGCATAAACAAATGTAACACACCTTTACATAGCTGTATAATATTCTGAAACAAAAACAATTGTGACATATCTTTGCCTAGTTAAACAAATATTCTACAACAGTGTGTATAGCTGGTAGGGTCACCGGGAAGGCTGATGATTTTGCTTTGGATTCAGCAGAGCTCCTAGGAAGGACTTCTAAAGCCATACAGCATCACTGGATGACCAAGGGAGCTGCCTCTTCCTCCTGCATGATGAATTGTAGCTGCTAGATAATTAAATCGTGTTTAGGGGAACGAGTCCTTCCAGATTATGAAGGCAATCAGAGTGTACCATTTGGTGTAGAAATATTCCCCCACCCCCACCCTGGTCTACATCACAAAACGGTTGCCTTGCACTATGTCTTGCTCCCACACAATTCAATTCACAACTGAATTCTGGTACACAAGCAGTTGAATGATGGATACTGAATAATGCATCTTAAATACCACACCACCAAAAGCTGGGTTGGTCCCTAACACAGGAGTGGTCAGAGGTGGAGTTTTGGAAGTGACTGGCTCTTAATGTCACTGACTCATGAATGGATTAATCTATTTTATGGATTCATAGCCACCAAGCTGCTCTGCCCCAACACACTCTCCTGATCACAATGGGCTAAAACTTCTGAAATGGCAAGGCAGAATAAATCCTTCTTCTTCAAGTTCTGTCTTTGAAGCATCTGTGACCAAGATGCAAAGTCTGGCATACTCCTCCTACTCTATTTTTAGCTACTCCTTTGGGTTGGATAAAGTGTTCTTACTCGGTAAGTCAATCTTCATTGTCAACTGGATGTTGAATCACCTAGGTGACATACTTCTGGGCACATCTGTATCCCAAAGAGACCATGACAGCATCCCATGGGCTAGAATCCTCAATTGAACAAAAGAGTAAAGAGACAAAGTGTGAGCACTGTTTCTCTCTCCTTCCTGACTATGGATACAATGTGACTACCTATGCACCCTCTTGCCACCATGATTTCTCCAAGATGATGGGCTGTATCTCCCCTGCAGCTGTTAGCCAGAATAGACCCTTTCTACGTTAAATTGACTTTGTTAGGTATTTTGTTGCAACAAGAAAAATCCCTACTGCAATGGATGAGCTAAATTGAAGGGTTAGCTCTTGGTGGGTTTTCTTGGGCAAAGTAGTATAGATATTGTCGTCATGGAAAGTATACATTTTAAGAGATGCCCCACAGGGTCCCCAACATCCTGGACCTATTACTCTCCGCCTTCAATGTGTAACAATCATCTCTTTATCAGTCTATTGTTTCATAACCACAAAGAGCCTAAAGTAGCTAGATGGCCGACTTGACCTCTAGTTAAATGGGACCATTATTTTGTCTACTAGGGAATCATGACTTCTATAGCTTTGGAGCTCAAGGCCTCAGGAACAGGAAGTAAATATTTTTCAAATAGATCATCAGATGTGGGAGTGCACTAGAATGTACTGCCTGGTCCTGTGGCTTAGCTTTTTGGCTATGGGACAAACATCACAGTTTATTTCTTGATCATTTGAAACTTCCTGCATCCTCCATCCTAGCACAGTCTCCTAGGTAGCTCTGTCACTGGTTAGTGGTCATGTCCCCATTCTAAGAAGCCTTGTGTGGAATTCTTTCATTTACTTCTTTTTCAAATCATTATTGCTTTCCTCAAAGTCCCTGTCAGCCCTTCCTCCTTTACTGGTGTGTGTGTGTGTGTGTGTGTGTGTGTGTGTGTGTGTGATACAGGTGTATCTACACATGTACATACAGTGTGTATGCATGTGCCCATGCATGCATTTACAGAAGCCAGAAGTCAAGATCAGGCATCTTTTTCTTTTGAGACAGGATTTCTTATGGAACCTGGAACTCACTGATTGATGAAGCTGGCTAACTAGCAAGCTCCCCAAATCCTCCTGTGTCTGCTCCCAACAGTGGAACCACATCAGCTATAAGATACAACATGCAAAACACATAGGCCATCAATGACATGGGGCAGTACAGAGAGTGAGGCCTGGGCTGTGGCTAAGAATATGGAGCTATAAGCAGCTCTGTCTTCATTCTCAGGGCTGTGTTTGTGGCCTCACTGAACTGAAGGATCTTTGACGGTGAGTTACTGAGCAGAGAAAGATGTGGGCTTTTAGGGGTTGATACTAATGCTGAGAAGAAAAAGCTTAGCACTTACATGAATGCACAGATATAAGCACCTCAGGGGCCCATTTGCAATGGATGGTAGAAATAACAGAACTCGTCATGTCCAGCTCTTTTTGCTAAAATTTCCGGAGATGGGCCAGGCCAGTAGAAAGGGCAATGGGTATTGATCAGACGCTGTGATTGTTTTGTGCACAGAAGTGCTTGATTGCTCACATGTGTATGGCTCTTCGAGAGCAGAGACCAAGCCCTTGCAGGCTTTGTAATAACTTCAACACCTGATTGTGTGATGGACACAACGAGGGACCTCAACAAATAATATCTTAATAGAGTTGATCAAATGATTGCGCCTACCATGTCATTCCTCACTGTTGCTTCTTCCTTATTTCCACTGAAATATATCATTTCACAAATAATTATAATTGCTGTTAGAATTGGGGAATGCCTGGGATTGGGGACTTGGTTAAAAAGAAGAGCAGAAAACAAGAAACAATGTCCTTCATGTTTCCTGGGATGGTGCATGCAGTTTTAGATGGAGCCCTGTTATAAGATAGCAAGAGGCACAACAAAAGCTTTAAAGACTGGAAAGTCCTTATGTTCTGCTCTGATCAAAGAAAAAGAAAAATTTTGATGAGAAACAGAAAGAGTCCTTGACTTACACCAGCTATTTTTGACCTTACTTACTGGGCCTTTGAGCTTTCTTCAGCTTGGATCAAATGTGTTTCTTTTAGCTTTAGACATCAGACAAGGAGCTAGAAGATGTGAAGATGGGCAACATCAACGTCTCAATGTCACTGAGGAGGGAAAGGAAGGAGATGTACATCTAATGAAATCATGGCCCATGTCCTTGGAAGTGGCCAGAAGACACAAAAAGTGGGATTCTCAAGGAACATATAGGAATGATGCTATGTGACTACTTAATACAGCTTCCTAGCAAAAGAAGACCTAGAGAGGAAATCTAAAGAACATAAGGAATTCCAGAGAGCCATAAGGGCAGAACTGTAGCTACCTTGTCTTGGAGTGTCTAGGTTTTAATAGAGGACACAGAGGAAGTAGCCATGAAGCAGGGAAGTTTTTAAAAGCAAACAACGAGGGGAACTATTTAAAAAAAAGAAAATTTTGAATTTGTCAATTGTTAACAGACTGGACATTACTCATGTAATTATTGTTTGTAGACATTGTATATACTTATTGTGCCTATTGTATATAGTTTTTCTTATGTTATAATCTTTTTTATCTTTGACACAAAAGGAGATATGTGGTGATATATATTTAATAAAACAATAGAGTTCGGCATGAAGTGAATATTTAGTGGATTCTTGTTCAATATAGGAAACAAGCAAATGAAGTCACAGTGGCCCCAGCCAGTCACAGGGAGCAAAGTAACCTTATGTGGTCACCACTGTGATCTATTGGTGGTGAATAGAGCGACATGAAGTCATGACGAATAATGTCTTGAACACGAGTATTAATGTAATGTCTGTAAGTAGAAAAGCTTATGTGATTTCCAAAGTGGGATTAATTTACCTACAAGATCAGAAGTACGAGACAGCTTAGCTAGCTCCCTTACTTTATATTCATTGCAAACACCAAACTGTGTTATCCCTGAGCCTTACCATGCTGTAGGCACTTACGTGATTATTACTGTATGCTCAGTAGGGTGCTGGAATCCATGTCATAGGTAGGATTATGGGTCTGCGTTTAGAGCAATCTCTGGTTGTCACACCCTCCATTCTGCCCTCCTATGCAGTAGAATAATAGATATCAAGGTAGTGTCTGAATAGTGGGTACAAACTGACTGGCTTTTGTGGGCTAGGGAAGGATCAACAGAGGGGAGCCATTTAGCTTCTTCCTGTGCACATGGTTCTGACCCCTTCTGGGTGGCAGCTCTGATCTGGCAAAAAGAAAAAAAAACAAAAACAAAAACCTTTTTTTTAATCGGAACACTTAGGTTGGAAACTGCCGAGGAATGATGGATGGAAGTGATTCACTCCCACAGTAACCTGGCTATATAAAAATTCTTCAGCTTAGGTTACAGTAAATCCCTGGATAAACTCCAACACACACACACACACACACACAGGTTGGGGGCTGAGTAAGGATTTTTTCATAGAGTAAAAACTGATGCTACTGTAAATTGTTTGGGAATGGGGAGGGGGAGGGGGAAGGGTATTAGATGTATTCATGGATGTAGGGGCCAGGGAGAAAGGGAGGTAGCCCCTACAGTTGGGGTTTACAGTCAGAATAGTTAAATATATAACTTACCTTTTGTAAATTAACTAGTCTTGGGCATTTAGTTTTAGCAAGGGATAATGAGCTAAGATACTCTCTTTCAAGTGCATCTCAATGTCCCCACTTTTTACATACTAACCACTACATCACCCAGCCAGAAACAATGTCCCACTTTTCAGATCTCATCTCCTTCTCCATATTAACCCAGTACTAGGTGTCACACAAATGTTCCATATGTTGGTATATGCTTCTTTGCTATCTGTATTCTTCCTGTACTTGACATAAAGAGTCATTCAAATGAGGAGATTATCCTTCAAAGCTTATATTTGCTAGACAATTGGAATCATACATGCATCGAGAGGAGAAATGGGTATTCTTTCATTATATTTTGTTAGACTGAAAATATGTTCTCATAATGGATGAAATATTAGGGTCACATACTACTATGGAAATGATCCTGCCATTAGGAGTACATGCTTAGGGCACTGTGTTCTTCAGGTCCATACATGTAACTTGTGAGCTCACCCAACAAGTGATAGTAATTGATAACAATGATAGCAACGTAGTGGTAAAACTTGACTCTCTCGCCTCCTACCCTGTCTACCTCAGTTTTCAAATCTATAAAATGGAAAGCAGGATATTATCTAATGTAGTATAGAGGAAGTGTGAGGATTATTATAATTTATTAAAACTCAAACATTATCCATTACTTTATTGAATGCTAACAAAGAAAAAATGTCAGAAAATCAAACTTTGAACACTATAGATTTTTGTCAGATGGGGCTGAATTTCACAAATGTTAAAAAAAAAATCTGAATTAACATGTGTCTTCAAATCAGTAAAATATGTATTTTTTTACTGTTAAAAATCTGAATAAAATCTCATTAGTTAATGATACCATATCCACATTTCACTAATTTGTTTGTACTATTATCATACAGCATTAAGAATAAAGAAAATTGAGTGAGGATTTGACAGGCTTCCCTCCCTGCATCGGCCTCTCTCTTTCTGTCTGTCTATCTATCTGTCTGTCTATCCATCTATCTATCTGTCTGTCTGCCTGTCTATCCATCCATCTGTCTGTCTGTCTGTCTATCCATCCATCCATCCATCCGTCCATCCGTCCGTCTGTCTGTTTGTCCGTCCGTCTGTCCGTCTGTCCATCCATATATATTTTTTAATTAAAAAAGGACTTTTCCCCATGTATTTACCTGCTCACCCATCCTTTCCTATTCCCAGTCTCTCCCAGTCTGACTTCAGCTTCTCCCACCCCATACCCAGGAAAAGATGTTAAATGGATTACATGAGTATTGCTGTGTGCTAAACTGGATCCCCAATTTGTATGCTGAAGCCCTAACCACCAGTATTCAAGATGCACTTATATTTTGATTCTAAAGGAAATCTCAATGAAATAAGTTGATATAGTTGATTCAGTATAACCAATACCCCCAGGAGAAGAGGGGGGGCATGACACGGGACACATGACACAGGACAGGGGACGGGACTGTGCAATGTTGAAAGGGAGGGGCCATGGAGAGAGGTCTCAGGAGAGATCAATCCTGACTATAGCTTCACTTTTGACTTTTCATTTCTGGAATTCTTAGGAAATACTTTCGTTGTTGTTTATACCACCAAGGTTCACAGTTCTTTCTTCTGACAGCCCTAGAAAACAAATACAGATATCGTATTGAAATTGTCAAGAACCACAGGGCAATGTGTGTGGGCGACCTCTGGCAAAAGGAAATCCTCTATCCCAACCTCAACTGGGTCCTTGTATGCAATGAAGTCACTACAAGGTTAACCCTTCCTTTCCGTTGGCTCCTTGAGCCATTCATATAGAAGTCAATTGTTCTCTTGGGACACATGAGCTTTATAGGAGTTATTATCGCAAAGACTTGACATCTTATTTTAAAAAATTTCCATGTATGAGGGCATCAGGGAAATGTGTGAGGAACTCCTAAGTATCAACACACCATTAGCAGAGCAGTGACGACAGCCCTGTGCCACCCTTGGCTCAGATCATCTTCAGCGAAATTGACAATGGGTACTTGACAATGGGGGAGTCTCCAAGGTCAGATCATCTACATTAATTAGGTCTGTGCCCTGCACTAGCCCTGCATATTTTTTTTTTCGAGAGTGGTTTGACATTTGTGCATAGTATTAAGAAAGATCATTAAGAGACTGAACTGCGTCTGCTAAGAGGTTCAGCTCCTGTTTGTTAATCTCCCGTGTGGTGCAACCCTGGCACCCAGACAAGCCCTCATTCACAGCAGAACAAAGCACTAGTTATGTGTGTTGAAATTCCTTAGAGAAAATGTCTTGCAGGCTGTTGGGGAACACATGAATGCTGGAAATCCTTCTCCAAGAGTTGCTCAATGTCCTGAGAAGACGGTCTGCTGGCATCTGGAGGCTCACCCTTGAGAGGAGTTGCTGTACATTGGGGCACATGGGGCTGGTGAGGACAGAAGGCACATGGGCAGTTGGGTAGGTGGAGATGAGATTGGATGTTTTTCTCTGTAATCTCTCTGGCCACACTGGAGCCTGCCCCAGTCTACCCACTTTGGGAATCTAGTGAGACTCTCCAGCTAAAATCAGGCTTGTCCCTGCACCCACCATTTTCCCAGCTCGCGACTGGATTTTCCTGTTTTCTGAGAATGTCTAAGTAAGCCTGGTGATTTGGGTGTCCTTAACTTTGATTTAGAGAAGGAGGAGGTTAGAGAAAGGAGGGAAAAGCTTCATTTGGGCATCAAGGGATGGAAGTGGGTAGGTGGAAATCCTTAGGTGAAACACTGAACTAAATCAGCATGGTCCCAGCTCTTTGAGATTAGACCAAGTGACCAGAGCAGAGGTTCTCACCCTTCCTTCCAAGACCCTTTAATATAGTTCCTCATGTTGTGGTGACTCACAATCATACAGTTATTTTGTTGATTCTTCATAAATTGCAATTTTTCTCCTGTTGCAAATCGTAATGTAAATATCTGATGTGCAGGATATTTGATATGTGGTCCCCAAAAGAAGAAGGTGGAAGATGAGCTGGATGTGATGGAAAAGCAATAAGAAGGAAAGTCCACTTTGGGAGCACAAAGGATGGGGTTAGATTGGTGGCTTTCACTATAACCAGCTGCATCATCATTTTCAGCTTTTAGCCCCACCCCCAAGCTTACTGCATCAGAAACTGAACATGGGGCCCAATGATCTCTACTCGAACAGGGCCCACCAATGAGTTGTACATATAGAGCTTTGAGAAACATGAATTAGAGAATGCTTTGAGGAGGTACCAGGGATCTGCAGAATTCCAAACACTGTGATGGAAAAGATGACTTTGGAAAAACAGCTGTAAGGGACTAAAAATCTGAAAGAGGTTCAACTTCATAGAAAGGGATGAGTTTCTATTCCATGCAAAATCTGTACAAAGCCAAATGTAAGTCAGGAGTATAACATGATTGTAAGCAGATAGAATTCCTGATAGTTCCTGCCTGTTCCTCAAGACTTAAGGAGAGTCTGAGCCAGCAAAGGCAGAGAATAAGCATTGAAGTGAATCGGCCTGAGAGATTGTTGGAAGGAAAATCACTTTGCTGAGATCCAGTGCAGGTCCCAATGCAGTTCATTTGTTCAATAATTTTCACTTTATTCTAGTGGCACAGTTTGTCTGCTGACCCGAAATGGTTCACTTGTGTTCTAATCAGTTAATGTGGCCTTAATTGGAAAGAGGGGTCACTGCAAATAGAGTCGGGAGCAATAGGAGATGAGGTCATTCTGGATTATTCAGGTGAATCCTACATAGAATGACAATCATCCTTCTAAGACAGACGGAAGGTAACATGGGGCCATAGCAGAGACTGAAGTTACATGGTCACGTCTACGGTGAACACAAAACCAACTGAAATCAGAAGAGACAAAAAAGGAGCCTTCCTTTGAACCTTCAGGGAAGCCCTGGCCCCGCTGCCTTCTTTGAGCTGGGACTTCTGACCTCTAGAACTAGGAAAGAATAAATTTTCATTGCTTTCAGCCATCCAACTTGAGGCCATTTGTTATGGAAGCTCTAGGAAATGAATGCTCTTGACTGAGGAGGAAAGGCCAAGAGATTTGTGGAGTTCAACTGCACAAAGTCTTAAACTGTTTGAATTTTATTTCTTGGATGAATTACAAACTCTGAGTCACAAGAGTCCCCATCTGGCTTGAATCACTTATTACTTTATCTGCCCTCTGTGAGCATCGTGGTTCGGTCCTCTGGGTGAAACAATTCCCTAAGTCATCTCCATCTTTGCCATTTTGGCATTCTGATAAAGATGAGGCCAATAGGCTATTAGTCCAAATCTTTGGAGATAATGCAATCTACCATCCTTTAAGCGGTATCCTTTAGACATTTACCATGGAGGATGGAGAAAATTTTGTTCTGAGGTGCAACATGATGCCATCTTAGAGCTGTGAACTCCAGTGGGTTTGTGTGTGTGTGTGTGTGTGTGTGTGTGTGTGTGTGTGTGTGTGATAAAGATGAGGCCAATAGGCTATTAGTCCAAATCTTTGGAGATAATGCAATCTACCATCCTTTAAGCGGTATCCTTTAGACATTTACCATGGAGGATGGAGAAAATTTTGTTCTGAGGTGCAACATGATGTCATCTTAGAGCTGTGAACTCCAGTGGGTTTGTGTGTGTGTGTGTGTGTGTGTGTGTGTGTGTGTGTGTGTGTTTCCTTAGCCTGAGAAAGGAAAACAATGGCAAGCTGGCTGGTTGGATTTTTCTTTCCTCATTCTTCACAGAGGGTGGGAATATGATTCTCGAAATGAATGCTTGTGAGGAAGAAGCCCCCCACCCACCCAAGAGCCAAATAGCCAAGCCTACAGTGGGGATGCTGTATTGCTGGGTCACTACCCTCTGTATGTGAGGCATGTATGGTTGTACGGAATTGCCTTCAAGTTTTGCTCCAAGGCTGCATGTTCCCCAGTATTAACCACTGTAGCAAAGATGTCTATGTGATCATTAGTCCTCTCTCTGTTCAAGTGGATTCATTTCTGGAGAATGAATAAACATCCAAGTGTATCACAAATTCTAGTTGTTATTAAATGATAACTCAGAGCCAGATATTGGGAAAAAGCTGGAATATCAGAGAGAGGAACCAGACTGTTAGTTTCTCGAGTGAGAAGAGATACACACTACCAAGACCACATGAGAGTTTATTTAAGAGAGTTCCCAGGTGGGTGCAGAAGCAGAGAAGCAGGACGAAAGGTCAAGAGACAGAGAGAGAGAGAGACCCCAAATGTTCAATGGTCTCTTTTAAGAGAAGGGTTGTTTTATGTAGTCACGTTTAGGGCATGCCTCCGTATTGTTACGTGTCCAGGGAGGTGCTTTTGTATGCAATGCCGCAGGGTTTACCACGCCCAGGGGCATGCCTCCATACAAGGTGCATCCCACATGAGCTGAGTTGGCTCAGCTACGTGGAATGCCAGGAATCCTTACACAGACCACAGTCAGTTCTCACCCAGTTAACTTCTCAAGGTAAAAGCTATCTTCCAGCTTCCTCAGCCTGGCTCCTTGTTGCTTCTGCAGAATAATTCATCTTCCTACGCCTCCTTAAAAACCTTCTTTGCACTATTGTTTCACTTCCAGGTTCAACTCTGCATCATATTCTAGAGTTAAGATTAAAGGTATGATCTACTACTGTTTGGTAGTTAGGCCTTGAACTCACAGAAACACTTTAAGATCTTCGTCTTTGGAGTTATGGGATTAAAGGTGTAGGCCACCACTCCCCGGTCTTTCCCCTGCTGGGATTAAAGGCATAAATGACCACTCTCTGACCCACCTGGCTTGACTGTGGGTGGGTCTGTTCTCTGATATTCCAGACTGGTTTTATTAAATATATCACCACACCCGAGTAGCTACATATATGCTGCTACTGCTGTTCCTCATAAGATCCCAAGTGTTCCCTTTCCCATTGGCATATGCCTCCAGATTCCATTTCTCAGTGTTGCCTGGTGTGCTAGGTCTCATCATTCCAAGTTTATCCCTTTCTCTTAGTATTGTCAAAGGGATCAGTGGTAGCATAAGTGTGTTGTATGTGTGATGGTCAGATTTTCATGACTGTAATGACCCTTAATATCAAGAGAATTTTACAGGTGTCAGTCCATGATCCATGGATGTGGCAAAGCACAATGGTGGGAAAGGATGACAAGAATGTTTCCTTTATGCCTGGGACACAAGAGAGAGAAGGAAAAGCATCTGAAACCCCAATATCCCCATCTAGGGCTTTCCTTTAGTGACTTAAAGACCCCCACACTGGGCTTCCCCAGCTCCCAATAGTACCAAGACAATGGCTAAGCCTTGAACATATGAACCTAGATGGAGGTGGGGAGCTGGGGAGGTGGAAGATGAGGGTGGGGGGAATGAGTGCTGAAGATCCAAGCTACATCAGTGTGTAAATGCCCCCTTTGGCTCTGCAGCTGAGGTGAGAGGTGATTCCAACTGGGGCAAGGCCCAGCTGTGAGAGCAAAGTTTGTCTTTGATCGCTTCTGGCTACTTCGCTATCACAGAAACCCAGGATCCATCTGCTTCCACTTCCCCTAGGACACTCACTTCACATTTTCATCTTCCTGCCTATCTTCTCTGTCAAAGCACAGCTGTTTTCTGACCTAGTCTTTTAGAGATAGAATTTGTTGAAGAACAGAGGTTCTGCCTGCTGTTTTAGCATGCTATTATTTCCAAGTAAGCTTTCTGAAATGTAGTTCCCTTCTTGGATGCCCCAAGAGTGAATCATACCCTGGGGACTTCAGACTTGGGATGAATCAAGAATAATGGAGAAGTTCTAGAGTCGTAGATATCACAGACATGATGGTTGTGTGTGTGTCCTCAATCTACACCTGTGGACTCAGTAGACCTTGGACCCATAGACAGCAAATAGATGTATTTAGACCATGAGTTTCAGCTTTACCCCAGAGCTAGTATTGGGAAACAGATATTCCCAGAGCTTCTCTTGTAGAGGCCCTCTTGGCAAGGGCTGACAGGAAAGGAGGTGGGTGTAGGGATGAGCTAACAGAACCAAGGTCCCTTCGGTGCCTAGCATGACCATGTAGGACTTGTGGAACATGAGCTGTCTTTGTAATTCTGGCCTATCCCTTCAGTCCTAGTTGCTCTCGTTTGACTTGGTGTGGGATGATGGCAGCATGTATCCACAGAAACCCTCTAGTTTCAATGTAAGAAAATTCTATCTGCTTCCCCAGTGTCAGACCTTGAAAATCAGACTCTCCAAGGAGGGACCGATATTCCCATCTTCAGTAAGTACTTGTGAGCTCTGCAGGTTCTGATCCTCTGTCTGGTGACATTATCCAGAAAGACTGTAGGTGAACAGTGTCAAGAGGGGACCTAGTAAAAATCTTGAGTCTGAACTTTTCCCGTTGTGGGTCCTTGGTAAGCCACGTCTCTTTCTACATCATTTTTTTTTCAGTTGTGGTTTAGACAGAATGTGTACACCCACCATGGAGGTCTGAATTTATTGCTGTGTGGGTGTAGGCTACGATCCTCTTGTCTTCTTCTCTCTGCAGAGCTCAGAATAGTGAGCTCATTTCTGCCTCTGTCACATCTCAGTCTCTGCCTCTCTGGACTGGAATGCCACAAGGTTGTGCTGAGGGATGTAAAAGCTGGTCTACAATGAACAACCATTCTCTCCCTCCCCCTTCCTTGGGGACAGATGTCTATGATGCGAACTTAGGTCAGATCAAGGACAGAGGTTCTTCACTGGCTTCCAAGCAAGCTGGATTATTGAGAATACAGGTGGGAGGTCCTGGCATCCGAACAACGTTCTCCCTGCTGCAGGGCAATGTCAGTAAAGGTAGCAAAGGCAGAAGCATTATCCAACTGAATGGTTGCCTTCTCACTTATTCAGTATTGTTTCTCATAGAGATTGTGATGGGGTGACTTGGAGACTGACCAAATTGCTAATAGGAAAGGGGCTAGACTGCAAGAGGTGAGCATGACAAGGGAAGGCCCAGCCTTTCCTCTCAGGGACACTACTCTGGTACTTATTCTGCCTCCAGTTTCCTTGGACTGTGAGATCCAGAGCTGTAACAGTAGAGATGACAGTTGTAAAAGACAACTGTCTTTTACAGAAGCTATGATGCCTTTGTTGACTTAACCTTGGAAGTCATAGAGCGTCATGGCTGCCATAGTCACAAGCCTACTGTAGACACAAGCAAGTCTGCCTGTGTCCGCATTTTCTTTTTTAGACTACCGCCTACGCTAATTCCATTGGATCCTTTGGGTCAAGTATTGTACCACTCTCCTGGTCTCTTAAATATGAAAACCCCCTAAGAAACAGAGGGATGAAATCTGCAGGATCTGTTACCTTTCTTACTGTTTCCTGCTTGGTATCAACCTGTCTTTCCCATTCCCCATTGAGGACAGGCCATTTCCTGATGAAGGATGCAAAATTTACACCATAGGAAGCATGGGTAGGATGGGAGACCCGGATGCAGCCAACCCTAGAAATCACAACCTGATACATTGCTGAAGGGACTCTCCATGTTCCCTCAGGTCTCCAGGCAAGTTCAGAGTCTTTTTGACTGTTCTTAGGGACATTGATGTTATTTGACATGAGTGTAGGATGTATGTAAAGAGATGCAGAGGTAGAAATAATGATTTGGGGTGATCTGGTTTGCATCCTTGTCTTTTGGGAAAGAAACATGAAAGGTATGAGTCCCTGGGACTTTTGAAAAGAGGCTGGCCAGAAAACAGACATACATGGGGTGCACTGGTCCTCATGATGAATGTCTATGGTGTGATGTCTGGAAGCTACAACAGTGAGACATAGGAAAACACAATCAATTCTGACACCATGGTTAAAAACAGAAACCAGGATAGACACAGCATAGGCAGTCAGACAAAAGAATGAGTGTTTATTTGGCTCCATTGCTATGTTTACAGATTTTGTACCATTTATGTGCTATTTCATTTCATTCTCACAAAACTTTGGAGAGATGGACACTATCCTTTTCAAACTGTGAAGGGAGATATTGAGTCAGAGATAAACTAACTTGATCACATGGAGCGGCCAGTGGTGATGTGTGTTAGATTCAAATGATGTCTGTCTGACGTCAGGGGTTCATTCTGCAGCGTTTCCTCTACTAGTGAAAGGTGATGGGGAACAGGCAAGAGAGGCTTTTCCTTTTTCCTTTTTTTTTTAGATTTCTTTTTTATTATTATTATTATGAATAAAGAAGTCACATTTTCTATCCCTGTACATCCTTAATCAAGGTCTCTTTCCCCTCCCACCACATCAGGTCATTCTCTCTTCTCAACATCTCCCCATACCCCCACCCCATGGGCAGGCAGTCCCAAGGTCCCAAGGTCCCAATATTGCTTAGTTCAGCCTCCACTCCTGGCAAATCCAGTTTTCTCCCCCCAACATCAAGACTGAGTCAGGTGTTCCTCTAGGGGGGTTGGGAAGAGAGCTTTTCCAAGAAGGTGTAGCAGGAAGAAAGTTAATCACATGGGAAGGTCTCCCTCTCTGTACGTCTCGGTTGTTTCTGTTTAGGAGACACCGTGAGGTCAGGCTCCTTGGTGCCGAGGACGCTAAGGGGTCTGAATAGAAGAAATACTTGCAGAGACAATATGGACACACATAGGTTTGCTTGTGTCCAGTGGGACATAAGGACAGCCTGCCTCCCTGCAAGTCAGTGGTTACCTATACTCTCCTGGGATCCATAGGACAGTATTGGCTACTTCTTTTCCTATCGTCTGTTTTTTTAACAGTCTGGTATGTAATTCAGCTTAAACCTGCTCGGTTATTTCCTCTGTTGAAGAAAATCTTTGGCCCCTCCATTTCAAAGTACAAGCTTTGTTCCATGAAGAAGCCTATCAAGGGCCAGGCTGGTGAGCTGCAATGCCTCTCCACCTTTTAGCTTGCTGAGCTGGTGTAGCCTCAGGCAGTGAGTGCTTCTGTGGGACAGGTCATACCAGATCCCTGGCAGCCCATAAATCTCTCTGGTAACTGTGACTTCTAAGTCACCTTTGTGTGATTTCTGCAGCCAAGTCATCCTACAGGGCTGCACTCAAACAGTCTCCCTGTGGCTTGCCCTTTGTTCTAGTCCTCAGAGCCACCGTGGGAATACAGTTGTTGAATCATGAAACAGCCTACTAGGGAGTTGCGGGTATCATGGAGAGGCCTTAGCTAGGCTTGACAAAGGTCCATAGTACATCATGGATTCAGGTTGTGGTAGCTCTCCTGGGCTTGGCATTTCTCCCCTCACCAATCATTCCTCCTCACAGACCCCACCCCCAGCCCCCAGACCCCCATCCTGCCTCAAGCAAGGTTGGGCCTCACTTCATTAGAAATTTGGTCTGGACCTTCATCGTTCTTGAGCTGGGCTCCCTCTCTATTGCTCATTCCAGCTCAGACAATCCTGTGTGTGTGTGAGGGGTGTGTGAGGAGGTGAGAGGAGCTGGCCATGGCAGATGAGTCATCTCTCCAGGTTGACGTGGAGGGGGAAAAAAAGAAAGGGTGGATGTGCTGCTAGGAAAAAATGACATTCAACCGAAGAGTACATCTGAATCAAACATTAGTCACTTAACCCAGGGGAGAGAGATGCCCTCTCTGGGAGAGGTTGTGTGTGTGTAGTTCTGTTATGGAGAAGAGACCTGAGAGTGGTAAGACCTACCACTCAGTGGGGTCATTTATTAAGTGTAGTTCAAGAAACAACTGTGGAGCGTTTAGATTCATGAAATATCATTGACATTTACTGCTGATATCTACCACATGGAAACTGTGCTAAATGCAGGTAGAGGAAGCTGCATTAGATTTCATGACCAAAGAAGGAGCCAAGTCTCTTAAAACTTTTGTAGAAATATAGCACTAGTTCCCTGGTGTCTGAAATGGTCATGGCCAATCTGAGGTTGGCCAATCGATTTTGTGTAGACCTCCAAGAACTGTGGATCAATGACCTTTCAATTTATCATCAGTGGGTCATGGTCCTATAGATTGAGGTCACAGTCAGTCTAAGAGAGTTGAGATCATTTAGAGTGAGTCTCTTTAACAGAAGTTCATCCTTTCTGTTTTACAAGACAAAGGTGGTGCCTCTCTTCCTTCTATGGGACAGGCTCCCTCAGTGGAGTGCTGGCTGTTAGTACCTCTTCCACAGACCCTGCAATGACCTTACATCTAGTAGATGACCTGAGCATTGTTTTTGTTCTTTTCTTAAGATTGCTATCTTTCTCTAATTCTATTGTTCTTTTCACAGTTTTTTTTCTTCTACATTCTGCTGCTGTTAACTGCTGTCCACGACAGTTAATGGTGCTTCCACTTCACGCCATCTCCATCCACACCAACTATCTGCAGCTGGTATTCATCTTGTCCAAACTTTCCTTTTTGTGCCGAAATGATGAAGTGATGGAGTGAGTGTCGAGACCTGCTACAGCAGCTCTGCAGATGTTTTCATGTGAGCAGACATGTGTCCAGTGCTCTAAGAATCTCTCTATCTTTCCCTTGTTACATAGCTGGCCAACATTTTCTCATCTTCTGTACATTGAATAGTAGCAAATAACTTGAATTCCAGACAGCAGAGTGTTAAAAATAATGACAGGTTCCCAGTAAGTACCAGCTACAGACAAACACCAAAGCTTTTGCACACATTCTAGTTGGTATTTAATGAAAACCCAGAGCCAGATATTGGGGGAAAAGCTGTAATATCAGAAAGAAGAAACAGACCACAGTCAAATCTCACCCAGCCAGCTTCTCAGGCCGAACAGGGTAAATGCTATCTTCAAGGGTCCTCCACCTGACTGGTCCCTCCTACAGAATGCCTCAATGTCTGCCTACATCTGCCTTAAATATCTTCTCTGCCCAGTTGTTTCATTTCTGGGTTCAACTCTGCATCATAATCCTAGAGTTAGGATTTTAAAGGTGTGAGCTACTACTGTTTGGTAGTTAGGCCTTGAACTCACAGAAACACAGAAAGATCTCTACCCCCTGAGTAATGGGATTAAAGGCATGAGTTACCACTATTTGACCATCATGGCTTGACTGTGGATTATTCTGTTCTCTGATATTCTAGGCTGATTTTATTAAATATAAAATATATCACCACAGACAGCCTTGTAGATAAAAGTTTCTGGGTTCTTGAATTACTTTGAGGACGATGGTGGCCCACCAGTAAGTTTGATGTCTGCCAAAAATGGTAGGAAATGAACCTGTTTTTGATAATATTTGGCTCTATTTTAAAAAAAATCTCAGTTCAAAGCCTATCTCTTCTGTGTTGAAGGCTTTCTTAAGAGCCTCTTTCCTACTTGGCTTCATGTCCTGGTGTTTTACCCCAGTTATCCTGGCCTCTCCATTAACCCTGAGCATGCCCATTCATGCCTTCCTGCCCATATCCACTGCTTCTCCTGGCCTCTGCCTTCTTTTGCTTTGCTTATCTCAATCTGAAGCTCTTCCAGGAAGAACCCCAGACAGTTTCACTCCATGCTTCTCTCTAGTTCAGGAACTTACAGGTCAATCTTGATTTTGTTTCGGTTACTCCTTGCTGCCCCCGCAAAATAAGAGGAGCCCCTTGAGCATATTTCTCTCTGCTGAGTACAAAACACACACTGAAGACAGTTCTGTGGATGTGTTGGTAGGTTGTCATCTTGAGCCTGCAGACTGCATTCCTTGGCACAAATCATGTGGGGTGTGGTCTCTAATAGACAATTTTCTCACTAAATAAAGGCTTACGGGCTGTTAGTTACATTCCCATTAACTGTAAACAAAATACTAGGGAAAACAAGGTAAAGTTAGAGTAACTTATTTTAGCTCACCGTTTCAGAGATTTCACTTTACAGTCCTGTTCATTTTGGGTCCAAATGATTCAGAACCTTATGGTAGTGGGGGTATGTGGCAGGAAACAGAGACAGGAGTACAGGAAGAAGGTAGGACAAGATATAACTTTGAAGGATGTACCCCTAGTGACCTACTTTCCCCAGCCAGCGCCCACTTTCTACTGTCTACTACCTCTCACTAACACTATTTTGACTCCATGGGAGGAGTTCATCTACCCATTAGGTCAAATCCCTCATGATCTAATTTCCACCCCAAAGCTCTTCAGCTTGCAGTCGAGTCCCTGATACAAGACTCTGTGGAAGACATATCCAAACATATTTTATATTCAAACCATAAGAGTGTCATTTCTATAAATGACTACAGTGAAAGCTACAAGAACACATGAGAAGTGGCAGCCCTTTTGTATACACTGAAATAGGGAGATTCATTGTCTGATTTGTTTCTGTCCTGATGAGTTGCACCAAGTTAAGGGATAGGTTCACTGCTTTCTGAAATCTTTTGTTCCCTGCTAATGTTATAACTCCAACACAGAACTCTGAGATTGGATGGAGCCAGGGCAGAACCTCCAAAATAAAAAGTCAATCATTGCTTTCCTGTTTGACTTGGAATCTCAAAGTTCACTTTCTTTGCCTCATTCCCAGAACAGTAGGGTTGTAAGTCAGGCTTGGTGAGAAGGGAAGGCATCTTCCATCACAAATGACTTCCTTGGACTTCCTTCTCCAGAGGAGGATACACATCAGATTGAGAGAGATGGGGATAAAGAGAGGACCATGTAGAGGAGGTTACCTTGTAGAGTCATGGACTTGGACTGAGTTCTTCCTCTTCCATACATAGTATCCACAGCTCATCTTGGACAGCTAGAGGGAGAAAAATTTAGAGTTTCTTGGGAGGAAAAAAACTGCTCTAAACTGAAATGAACCTGGTGGAGCAGGCAAAGGCTGGGAAATTGCTAGCCAGCACATTTCAAGTCTCTTTTTACTCTTGTAAGTGGAAGGTCCTGTTGCCGCCCACTTCATAGGATGAGATGTGAGTGAGTAGCAAAGAGAGTTTTGATTCTCAACCAATATGTCGTCATCGATGTTGTTGGGGCCATGGTTGGTGTCACTACCAGAGGGATGAGAATGTCTGGGGAACACTGGGTTAGTTCTCAAAAATAAAACTCTGCGTTCACTTTGCCCATCTGAGTTCAGTATGAATAAGCACTGATAGTATAACATGGGAGGACAACACTGTGTGCAGGGGGATTTTTGACTTCCAAAGCACATTGGAAAGGGTTCCCCAGCCTCCTCTTGACAGTGCAACAGAGGGAAAATAATTTCTCCAGATTTAGAAATTATCTATCATTTTGGCAGATTTGACCCAAATGATAACGGCAGCTCTCAAGTCTGGGGTTCCCGACTATTTCCTGGTTCAGCACCATCACCCCTGTCAACTGAATCAGTCCAACCCAGAGGGAGCATGTCTTCCCACAGACATCTTGGACAATGAGACTTTCCTCTGACAAGGACACTTTTGTTTAGTTGGGCCATGGTGCTAACAGGAATGGACTATAAGGGGATTCAGAAAACACACCGGGAGAAGAGCAGCTTCTGGGTCCATTTCTGCCATGGTCTGGCCTATAGGAAAAATATATTTTTTAAACTTTATTTTATTTATTTATTTGCCTTGGTGTTGCCTGGAACTGGAACTACAGACAGTTGTGAGCTGCCATGTGGGTGCTGGGAATCGAACCCGGGTCCTCTGGAAGAGCAGACGGTGCTCTTAACTGCTGAGCCATCTCTCCAGCCCCAGGAAAAATATTTTAATGATTTTAATTATCACCCCACCTCCTCTGTGCATAGCCATCAGCCATGTGGAGAGGCAGCTGAGAGAAAGAGAAAGAGAGAGAGACAGAGATGACAGAGAGAAAAAGTTTGATCAGGAGGCTTTCTTAGGTCATACAGAGGTTACTCAGAGGAACCAGCTCATCAACAGGTTGAAGCAGGTGAACCACACCAAGAAACTAGAAGGCCTTAAGTGATGCCAAGCCCTGGCTTTGGCTCAGGCCCTACCTAGAAACACCAGAGCCCCAGGTCCCCTTCAAAAAGAAGGACCTTGTAGTCATTTGCATCTCATCCCAAAAGCACACCATAGTGTCTCCGTGATCACATCATCTCTGTCCTTCCATCTCCAGTTATGTTGATCGGGGCAGCCTTGTCTCTTGTTACCACTGATGCTGTCCCCTCCTCTGCATGGAGATCATCCTTTTGATGTATTCCAGGCCCCTTCTCTGCTGCATTAACCACAGGGTGAGGAGGTCACTGAAGGAAACTGACTCACTCCAGGGACTGAAATTGCATTGTTAGGACCCCCAAATAGACGGTTATATCTTCAACTGTAGCCAGGAACCCAGGTGTTGTTGACCTTTGAGTGACTCCAGGCTTTGAGTTTAAAAGCTTCCTATAGAGTTAAAAAAAAAAATCACTTAGAAAAAAGGTGAGTGATGTCTGTGATTCTTTGCCCTTTAATGTCATCTCTTCAAGGGGTGGGATGATGATTATTACGTCGGAGTACAGTTCAGTGCCACCATCATCAAGATGATGATTAGGCTAGGTGGGCACAGAGAAGCCTGACTGAGAGTTTTTCTTAACAATCAGCCATTGATTTCTAGTGTCAGTATGGGAGAGACAAAAATGTCTGCTAGGCAGGTGGTGCATTAAGAAGGAGGCATGAAGTAGGATTTAGGGTTTTACCACTGCCACAGACACTTGAGTGGCCCACAGTGTCTTGTTCACTATGATTGGCCCATTATTGTTATATTAGGTAACAATGGAACAGGATAAAAATGAGTTTTAAAAATCCTTTTTTTATTATGGTAGAAATTGCTCTATACCTGCTGCAGTCTGGCTTCTACAATTTAAAATGCTAGAAGCTCCAAGGGGTGAATTATGCATGTACACAAACCCACAGTGACCCTAGCCATGGAAGAAATTCATATCACAATATATACCAAGGGAAGGCCAGGCCACCGGCATCTCCCTGCCTAATCTTGGCCTAGGAATCTACCCTGTCCTGAACCTGTTCTTGAGACAGGTTTCCCAGGCTAGCTTTAAATGACCTTCAACTCCTAATTTTATGTTATTCTGGGGATGTATGGGAAAGGATTGTTATGTTAGCTGTCATGTGGGTGCTGGGAATTGAACCCGGGTCTTCTGGAAGAGCAGACGGTGCTCTTAACCGCTGAGCCATCTCTCCAGCCCCGAAAGGATTGTTATGTATGGTAGGGGAGCATTGTACCAACAGATTTACATCACAGCCCATACTCACCTCTTCCTTGTGGAGAGGATGCTCTACTCTCCGTGTAGAGCTATAGCTCTCAAATTCACACCCATAGGGACTTGCCAGAACTTTGTGACATAGACTCTGGGGCTCCTTCATCATGGTCAGAGGTGTCAACTTTCTCTACCAGCTTTGACAGTGTCTGAGGTCCCTGGGTGGACCTGGGAAAGGCAGCTTTTTGTGCTTGACTTTTCTCTACTCCTGACACCAGAAAGCTTGGTTTCTCCTCTGATCTCCAGAACCACTGCCAATTTTCCTTGAAAGTCAGATTGACTCCAAGAGTTAACTTGCTCAAATCCCAAGTTGAAGAATCTCAGACTCCAAGAGAGGCAGTGTCCACATGCCTCTGAAATTATATCCTGAATCTCGTTATCTTCAAAAGGCCACAGGAAACTTTCTGTGAGCAGTAGCTGTGGGGGTTACCTGTGTGACTGATCACACCTGGTTCTCTGAAGAAGACAGAGGAGCCAGCAAAAGCAATTTCCCCACAGGGTGTGCCAGTGCGTGGGATGAGGCTCTCTGCTTTTCTTATCAAAGTGCAGCCGTGTTAGATCTGCAGACCCTGTCAGGTGTTAGATCTGCAGACCTTGCCAGTTTGTCCCAGCCATTGGAAATCTCATTCTAAACTAGGTGGTGGTGCATGCCTTTAATCCCAGCACTGAGGAAACAGGGGCAGGAGGATCTTTGTGAGTTTGAGGCCAGCTTGCTCTACAGAGCGAGTTCCAGGACAGCCAGAGCTAAACAGTGAAACTCTGTCTCAAAACAAAAAAAAAAGTAAAAGAGAAAAAAAATTACATTGCACAGCAAGCTTTCAGACCTCATCAGAAAAGTTTCTTCATGCAGTGGATCATGATTAATGAAGAAATTCACAACTGGTCAAATTGTACAGAATACATGACTATAGAATGGTCATCCACAAACAGTACCTATATTGTATTTCTCTCCAGTACCTAGGGACCATTAAGAAGAGGGTGTGGAAAGATTGTAAAACCAGAGACTGAAGAAGACTAGAGCAAAGCAGCATGTTATAGACAAGATGGGACTGCAGTACTCATGCATTCACAGCATCAGTGGTTGTCTGTGTAAGATCTGCATAAGATCAAGCCAGTCAACATTCCAGCAGCTGAGCAGAAAGGGGCTCAGGAACCCCCATTGCTGAAGAGCTGTTAATAGTTGATCAAAACATTGTATATATACACATATATTTGTATGTATATGTGTATATTTTATTATATGTTTATTTGTATATATTATATCACACATATATGTATATTGTATATATGTGTACATATATATACACAATATTTTGATCATACCTATACCCACTCCTAATTCCTCACAGATCCACTTCCACATCCTCACTCCTTCCCAATTTCATGAGCTATTTTTTGTTTCAATAACCCACTGAGTATATATATTATATATTTATATATGTGTGTGTGTGTGCGCACGCACCTCCCCCCATACACAGAAATCATGCCCTAGGCCTGTTGAAGCCCCAGAAACTTATCAGTTCAATTAAGGAACAAGCAATGCCTGTGGGCTGGGGATGTGTCTAATGGTAGAGCATTTGATACTATCCTGTGTTTAATTCCCAGCACTTCAAAAAAAGAAACTGATGACTGAAGAAAGAAGCACAGACAGGGCTGTGGTGTTGCACATACCTTTAATCCCAGCACTCAGGAGCCAGAGTCAGGAGGATCTCAGAGTTCAAGGCCAGCTGTATCTATAGAGCAAGTTCCAGAAGAGAAAGTGCTACACAGAGAAACTGTCTTGAAAAAAAATGAAAAAGAAAACAAAAACAGGGTCACACAAACAAGCCCACAAGCCTCCCCCTCAAAACTCCTCAAAAAAAAAAAAAAACCCAAAACACCAATGAAAAACACCTCTCTAGGGGCTGGAGAGATGGCTCAGTGGTTAAGAGCACCGTCTGCTCTTCCAGAGGACCCGGGTTCGATTCCCAGCACCCACATGGTGACTCACAACTGTCTGTAGTTCCAGTTCCAGGCAAACACCAAGGCAAATAAATAAATAAATAAATAAATAAATAAAGTTTAAAAAAAGAAGAAAGAAAAACACCTCTCTAGACATCATTTTTAAGTTTATTCTCAAAGTGCTCTTTATTATGAGAATAAAAATTAAAGCACATAATAAAATAATTTTTAAAATGAGATTCTCATAATTTGTAGATGATCTGACTTTATACTTGAAACATTCAAAACAATGATTAGGAATAATTGGATTGAATATGGCAGTCATATTTTTAAAGTATCATTTTCTTCAAGTACATATATGAATCAGTTACAAAATGGCGTGTATTAAAGTATCCCAGCTAGGAGACCAGGGAGATGACTCAGCAACTAAAAGTACTTGTCTTCAAACTGGATGACCTCCTTTGACCTTCACATGCATGCTGTAGCACATGCATAATACACACACACACAAAATAAATAATAAATGAACAAATATGTACAAAAATAAAATGAAAAACAATTTGAGTATCTATACCATCTACTTTCCGGTGATGTAACAGCAAGACCAAAAGCAACTTACAGATGAAAGTGTCTGTTTTGCTTCAAGGTTCCAGAGTGGTAAGAGTCCAGCAGGGCAGCAAGCATCAAGCCTGGGGACAGGAACCGGAAGCTGAGCCGTTGAATCTCAGGTGCATACATAGGAAGCTGTCTCAAGTGCACACAGGAAGCTGAGAGAATAAACAGAAAGTAGGGAGAGGATATGAACTCTCAAAGCTGGTCCCCAGTGATGCACCTCCTCCAGCAAGGTTGTGCATTCTACAGTGGATCTGTAACCTTCTCTATCAGAACTACCCACTGGAGACCCAGGGTTTAGATGCTTGAGTCTGTGGGGACATTTCTCATGCAAGCTATACCATCCCATTTACAAGAGCAACCACAACAAAATAAGCAAAGAAGCACCTGGCATCAACTTTAAAAGTATGGGTATTATTGTGATGAAGAGAATAGTCAAAACCGACCCTAGAGCCAGAAAAGAAGGCCCAAGTAAATTATACCATATTTTGTTCTCAGAAGGGTAACCTAATACTATTAATTTCTAAATTTTGGGTCAGTTCCCAGATATCTTTCTGATTTTGAGAAATTTCACTGTAGTCAAAAGCATAATTTGTATGACTTCACCTATTTTCAGTTGATTATTCAGGCTTATTTCATAGTCCGGAAGATGATCGATCGGAATGTTCTATGCACATCTGAAAATCCCACACTCACTGCTTGTTAGACAAAATAGTCGATAGACATTAATTAGACAAAAGTGCTCCAGTCCTTGTTATCTTTGCTGATTTTCTGTGTGTTCTCTAGCAGTCACTGAGGAAGGAGTGTTGATTTCTGAGCGAGAATTGTGAGTGTGTTCATCCCTTCCTTGGTTCTACCCCGTTTCTATATGTGCATGTACTATGTGTTTTTAAGTTCAATTCCAACACGTCCACACTGAGGACTGTTCTATCTTCCCAAAGAGTGTAACTGGCTAGAGTCTTTCTACAAAGTGGGATTGATATCATCACTCCAGATTTTTTTTGTTCAATGCTTAGTGTTAACTTTTTCTTTTAACCTTCATCTTTTATCCTAAAACTCTTTTTCATTCATTGGAAATACTCTGCTCAGATCTTGTTTTTCTGACTGATCTCTTTTAATTTATTTAGTGTCTTTGAAAATAATATAATCATAACAGGACTGAATTTAAGTTTAAAATAGTGATATTTTTCCCTGTGTCTTTTTGTTTCTTTATTACTGTGTGTTTTTTCCTTTTTCATTAAATGGGAATTTTTTTATTATTAAATTTTATCTTTCATGGCTTATTGGTTATATTTCTTTAATTTTTTGTGTTTGTGTATGATTATATTCCTAAGGCTTTAAGGCCTCAACTCTTCTGCCTAACTTTCAATAACATTCTAAAGTTTATTGTGGAAGAATCCAACTTCCAACTCATTTCTTTTACTATCGTACTATTGCCATAAAGTATGCAGTGTATTCTTTAAGCACCACAACATATTCTGTTTTGGCTAAAACCAACATAAATTTTCTCTCAGAGGAATTAAAAATAAGGGGAATGTTCTTTATATTTGTTTTTATTTTGACCATTTCTGGAATTCTATTTTCTTGTGCACATCTGACTTCCTACAGGTATAGTTTTCTGCTCAAATACCTTCCTTTAACATTACTTGTAATGTGCATCTGTTAGCAGTGAATCATTGTTCAGTGTTGTGGTTTGAAAGAGAATGGCTCCATAGACTCATACATTTGAATGCTTAGCATCCAGTTGGTGGAATCATTTAGGAAGGATTGGGAGGTGTGGTCTTGTTGGAGGAGTATGCAGCTGCTGGTGGCTTTGAGGTTTCAGAATGTCCAAACCAGGCCTAGTATCTGGCTCTCGCTCTCTGCCTCCAGCTTGTGGGGTAAGAAGTCAGTTCTCAGCTACTTCTTTAATGTCACACCTGCCTGCTGCTGCCACATTACTGGCTATAATGTTCTTGAACTTACTCTCTCAAACAGGAAGCAAGCCACCAGTTGACTGCTTCCCCCCCCCCCCCCCCGTAAGTTGCTTTAGACAGGGTATCTCTTGACAACAATAGAAAAGGAAATAAGATGCTCAACTTCCACTTTTTTCAAGATAGTTTTTTGCTAACTGTAATATTTCATATTAACTATATTTTTGGTTTTCAGTATTTGAACATGTCTTCTATTGCCTTTTCAGTCACATAGTTCTTCTTCTTTTATTTTTTCTTTTGGTTTTCAAGACAGGGTTTCTCTGCATAGACCTGGCTGTCCTAGAACTTACTATATGGATCACATTGGCCTCAAACCTGGAGATCAGCATGCCTCTGTCTCTGCCTTCCTGGGACTAAGGGGTGAGCCACCTCCACTTGGCCAGTCACATAGTTTTGAATGAGAAGTCATTTGTGATTCCTTATTACTTTCTGTACTATGTAAATTCCTATAGTTAGAATTTTCTATGGGCTGCCATCTCCCAAATAATGACTCTGAGACTTCTTATTAATTATGAAAGCTCAGCCTTAGCTTAGGCTTGTCCCACTAGCTCTCATAACTTAAATTAACCTGTTTCTATTCTTCTACATTTTACCTTGGGGCTTTTTTTCTTTCCTTCATTCTGTATGTTCTGCTTTCTTCATGTCTGTCTGTCTTCCCCTGGCATCTTCCTGGCATCTCCCTTGTTTCTTTCCTGAATCTAAATTCTTCCCCTTATTTATTGTCTGTCAAGAAACCCCACCTATGCCTTCTCTCTTGCTATTGACTTTAGCTTTTTATTAGACCAGTCAGGTGCCTTAGGCAGGCAAAGTAAAACAGTGACATGTCTCTACATAGTTAAGAAAATACTCCATAAACAAATGCAACACATCTTAACATAGTCAAACTAATGTTCTACAATATGAACAAATGTAACACATGTTTACGTAGTTAAGCTAAAATTCTACAATGAATCCTCTCTTTATAATTTTCTATTATGTGGCTATGTATTAGTTTATTTGCATGTATACATATATGTATATGTTAACTGCCTTGCCATTATAGAATAAAGGGGTTTGTCTACTATATTCCACATATTAAGATAAATTCTAGGTAACTGGAGTTTTAAAGCAGGAAAATGTGAAATCATAATAATAGAGAGAGAGCTGACACAGTAGGATCAAGCCCTGGCAACTTCACAGCAAGTGAGTAAGGCTTCAGTGACAATGTGAGAGAAATGTTGCTGCTTCTACGTTAAACATAAAGTTTATATCTGTAATGATAGATTTTTAAATGCTAGGGAGAAAAAAGCGAGCCAGGATGTGGTGGTGCACACCTTTAATCTCAGCACTCTGGAGGCAGAGATAGGTGGATCACTGAGTGCAAGGCCAGCTTGGTCTATGGCATTAGTTCCGGGACAGACCCAGAGAGACCAGAGCCTCTCTTGGAAAACAAAACAAAGCAAAACAATTAAAAAGCATGACTCATTTAATTTAAATTTGGACAGGATATATGAAAAGATTGTTTTTGAGACAAAAAGGAAATAAGAAAATCTTTTAAAATTTGCTTGTTTAAAATAAACAGATGCAAATAAGCAAGAGATACCTTTCGTCTTCAGCATCTCAGTTTGGCAAATCTGAGGATGGAATGCAGCAATGTTTGCAGGAATGAGGAGATAGGCATTCCCATGTGTGTTTGCCTTGTTTTCCAACTTAGTCATTTCAGTGGGTTTGTTGGTAACATTATGTATGGAATTTAAAATATTGCATACCCTTCCTTGATTTTTAATGTAAAAAAAAAATAGCATAGTGGTAATTAAGTGCATAGGATTTCATGCCAGCCTTCAGTTTCTAATTTTGTTCCATTGTATGCCTTCTGAGTGACACAGGGCAGTTTATATATCTCTTTATATATCTATAAATATTTAGCACACTTATATTTAATAAAGACACTATTTCTATTTATGATATGAGGCAAAGATTAACATAAAAAATTATCAAATTCAGAGACAATGCTCAAACACTAATTGTTCTATTCATTATCCTTTTCCATAGATGTAATGCTGTCAGCCCTTGGTATTGATGAAGAAATAGCCCCAGTAACCTTGCCATAGTCAAATCTTCAGGTGCTTAAATCCCTTACATGATGATATAGCATTTGCATATAAACTATGCATATCCTCCTGTACAGTGCAAATCTTCTCTAGATTACTTCAATAGCTAATGAAGTATAAATACTAGTTGGACTCTAACCCTCTGAAACAGCCCTAAACTAAAAGCTTTCCTATATATGTTATCTTCGGTATGATTTTTTTTAAAAGCAGTAGAATAGTAACTAACATAGTCTAGATAAAGTCGGTAGCTAGGAATCTTTATCCGAAGACTTCCCTGTCAGCCAGAGGCATGAGCAGCTACTTCAACAGATAAGTGTTACTAAAAATATTATTTCAGAAGACCTGAATACTTTTCTCTTTTAACATCGTGATGTGCTTTGGTTTTCTTTCTCTTTTCTTTTTTTTAATTTTTAAAAATATTTATATTATATTATGTGCATTGGTGTTTTGCTTGCATGTCTGTGAGGGCACCAGATCTTGAAGTTAGAGACAGTTGTTAGCTGCCATGTGGGTGCTGGGAATCGAACCCAGGTCCTCTAGAAGAGCAGTCAGTGCTCTTAACCAATGAGCCATCTCTCCAGCCCCTTCTTTCCCTTTTCTTAACAGCATTTCTCATTAAAGCCTCTAATGAACCCCAAAGACTATTCTACTTTTCAAACTTAATTCTAGTTGTTTTCTCCCTGGGAAGGGTCGAGTCTCTGATTTTCAGAGTAGCCTTCATGACCAACTAGGTAAGGTAATAGCACATGTTCAGGATGTGTGTTGTGAAGGTGTGGTTGACTTCAGAAGGAAGAGGGGAAGGGAGTGGGGAGTCTTCTTGAGCATCTATGATATACAGGCATCATGCTAAGCTCTTCATTCCATCCCACTCAGTTACTGTGAATGACTTTTCAGTAAAGCATTATAATCTTCACTTACTGTATAAACAAATAGGCTATTCACCGAAGTAACTTCCTGCAGACTGCACACATAGGAGATGGCACTGTGAGAATCAGTACTGAAAGTCAAGTTGATAGATCTCTCTTCTTTTCCTACTAGGCCCTAAGGAAAGGGTGGAGATCCAACGGCTCTAACATCTAGATCGCATTTGCTTTGAATGTGAACTTCTTCTATCACCTCCGCACTAGCCTTGCACCTTCTTCTAGATACTGGGGACATGAGCCTAGGCTGGCTCTTATGTCTGGACAAGCTATAGTAACCACCCATATCACCCTGGAATAGAAGGGTTCAGGGCCCTGGCATACTTAATCACTTGTCCCTGCTGGATTTAATGGATCACGCAGGTACTTTGCTTTTTCATTCTTCTGGTTTTTAATCATGATTCTAATTCAGGAGTGAGATATGAAGCAAATTAGTAATCAGTGAAAGAAAACAGCATGTGTTTACTTGCAATATTTTTTAATGCCTAATTTTCAGTGACACTACTCATGAGCAGAGATTACTCATGAAGATTGCTACTCTTGTGGTCAGGTTGCTCTCTTAAAATCTTGGGAGATAAGCTTTGTAGTGATAGAAGAGATCTTACTCTTTGGCCAGATCTAGTGGTATGTGCCTGAAATCTCAGCCACTCAAGATACTGAAGCTGAAGAATCTCATATTCAAGGCCTGCCTGGATTACAGAGTGAGTCCAAGATCAATCTAAGTAATTTTCAGAGATGCCGTCTCCTGAGACGAGGGCTTGAGTTGGAGCTCAGTTGAGTGGGCTTGGCTGGCATGTATTAGGCCCTGGTTTTGATCCCTAGCACCACACAAAGGAAATAGATACAGATAGATAGATAGATAGATAGATAGATAGATAGATGATAGATGGATAGATAGATGGACATGTATATGTATACACACACATATGATAGACAGACAAACATATTTCAGGGTCTTTCACATGCAAGGCAACAGCCTCAGCTTTGGGGTATGGTTTGAAATACCCAAATCAAGATTTTCCCCAATATAATTTATGCTTCCTTTCCAAGCCAACTATTCACCTAAAGATTAGGATAGAGGGACTTCACACATATTGTGGAAACTAAAGTTCAAAAGGCTGGATCCAACCATTGTTTGGCCCTCATGCTTGACCTTTCCTTCTGGCTCCTTATGAAGCTAAGTTATTCTTTCTGAGACTGCCCTTGGGCCAAGGCCGAGAGACTATTGTTGGCTCCTAAGGAAACAATAGACCTAAGCAGGCCAAACACCCTGCTTCACCTCACACTGTTTACTTTATCAGGAATGGGCTTCTGTCTATGTTTATGGATCCAAATGCCACTCACCCTCCTCCAGATTCTGTGTAAACATCTCCAGCTCCCTGAAAGCTTGCGTGGTTTCAACCTGCCAATCACAAGACAGAAAGGTTGTGACAGACAGCAAGGATTCTGGAACTGCCACAGCTCATGTCCCTAGTTAGCCACTAGGACTATAGTCCTATGAGTCTTTATCCATAAGATGGATGGTAACAGTATATACTTTCTAAGCTACTAAGGAAATTAAGTAAGCTAGCACATGCTTAATGCCCAGAATAGTAGAATAGTACTTAGCACATAATAAATTGTTCAGAAGAAATGTATCGTTGTCTAAACTATTACAGCCACATAAACTAAGTCTCCAATCGTGCATACTGTTTTTTACTTTCTGTTGCACAAATTTCACTTCTCTGTTTTTAGAGCAAAAGTGTCTGTGAATGTTTCAGCATCGTGTCTCATGCTCTACCTTAGCCAACGTAAATAGTACAGAAATAACTATTAAATGGTTTCCACAATAATTCTGTGGTTTGAGCTTCTGTTGCTAGTGTTTAAGTCATGACTCAAAATGTGTATTGTCTTTCCTATTTATAAGGAATTTGCTCTTTCCTCAATTATATTCTTGGACAGCACTCCAGACAATGTACCTCCTTTCAGAGAAAAGTCAGTAAGATGTGTACCTGCTAAGGTGAATTTATTCTAAGTATGTTGAGAACTTGGATAGTAGTAAGAAAGTAGGTCAAGGTCAGCTTCCCATGATGCCTTGCAACATAGACAAGGGATTTAGAAAGCTTTATCAGCTTACCTAGGGATAGTTCATTTGCTCTTGGAGGCCTGACTCATTCATGGCCAATATGTAAGATGCTATACTGAACAAAAATTGGTAAATCATGAATTTTCATTGAGAAATAGATCTCTAAAGGAGATATTTAAAAACTACTTTTTGGAAGGTTCTCTTTCTCATGTGGAAGTTGATTTGGTAACCAAATTTGTATGCTACTAATGAATGTGGAGTTCATATGCTCAGGGTAGGACTGGCAGACTTGCCCATTGTCACGGGGTGGAGGCTGTTCACTAGAAATTACCAGGCACTCCGTACTCACCCACACTGTGGACATACTTACAGTTCTTCCTTTGTTCCCAGTGTTGTTGGCCAGTCATTGAAACACATGTCAGGACACTATTTCCCTATAGACAAATGTGTATCTGTTCATGAGATTGTGCTTACCTTCCATTTGACATTCTAAGTGAAAGCCGTCCTTTATAGAGGTATTCCAAGTTCTCTGCTGATATACAAGGAATAGTCTAGTTTTAATGATACTGAGCTTACATGAGTCATGGGTTTGTAATTTTAAGGGGAAGAAGATATCAAATGTCATCCAAATTTTACCTGGATTCTTGCTAGTCTCAAGTCCTAGTGATGTCATATTCTAAACTTCATCCTATATTCTGGAAGCATCCTTTCCATTTCCCCATTTATGAACATAAATTTTGTGTACATACTTTTCACTCAAAGAATGCTTTTCGTCTGTTTACTCGATGCTGTGTGTGTGTGTGTGTGTGTGTGTGTGTGTGTGTGTGTGTGCAAATGGAGACCAGAAGTCAACCTTGGATACATTCCTTGGTACTGTCTATCTTGTTTCTTTGACAGGGACTCATGCTGGCCTGGAAATCCCTGTGTAGTCTCTCCTCTGCCTCCTTAGTCCTGGGATTACAGATATTCATTACTATGCTTGGCATTTTTGTTTGTTTGTTTGTCATTTTGTTTTGACATGAATTCTGGGCATTGAATTTAGGCCTTCATGCTTTAAGAAAAGCCATTTACTGACTAAACTATCTCCCCAACCCATGACTTGGTTTATAAACCAATACAGCAGAAGGCTCTATATAGTAATAGAGATCATTTCTATAGCTTTCAAACATGTGACTCAAACATCCTCAGGAAGTAGTAGGAGACTGAGAAGTCATATCGCAAGATCTTATTTATTGGTTATGTTTAAATATGTCTGGATCACTTGGACAATATTAAGACTGAGAGAATGTATCTTAAGTGAGAGCCTGCTGGTTGAATGTATCACTCAGCAGTGGTTCCTAAAGATCCCAGGAACAGAACAATGTAGTAGAATACTTTACAGTTACTTTCTAGAGACTGAGAAAGCAAAAGTAGTCAGGGGCATGAATGGTCTTTATCAGTGTGAGCATGGGACTTCCATCCATAAATCCTGGACTATTCCAGGTATGCTTCTTTTCACTCTCAAATTGATGAAGAACAGGAATTTGTAGCCTTGCACTCATCAAATCCTAATGCCAGCATCTTTCTTATAGATAAAAGCACCCCACTCTCATACCCAGTTGCATTGTTTCTCAAGGGATAGAGAAACAATGAGAACCAGGTTTCCTTATGCTTCCAGTCATTTATCTTGGATGAAATTCTTCACTGGGAGAACTGCAGATCCAAATGAGAAGTTATTAGGAATATCTGGAGCCACACAAATGTCTATGGATAGAGAGAAAGAAAAAGATATGGAAACAAGGAGAATGCACTGTGCCTGGGATGTTGGGTGGCCCATAGAAGTAAGGATGAATCTATGAAGAGAGATGGTGCCTTGGGAGATGTCAGTAATCCTGCTTAGCTTGCTTTATCCCTTGACTATGTATTTCCACAGTGTTCATGCTGGATTTTAGCTGGTACTGTAGAGATATAGATGGTTTATTATTCTGAAGATTTTTATGAATTTCCCCCCAAAGCTACAACTAGCTGCTTTATCTTTCTTGGAATGGACAAGTTTCTCTGCTCACTCCCTTCTTGTTCAGATTGATGGAGTCACCATTTCCATCTGAAAAGTCTCTGCATTCACAGTGAGTGCTTGGGGTTGATAAACTCTAGAGACAGTGTCTGAGCAGGAATTAGCTGAGCTACTCACAGGCTCCCAGCAGAGACCTGCTATGGTCCATCCTATCTAGAGTGTAGATGGAAATCTTGCCTCCTTTCTGGCCAGTCTCCCATCTGTGCTGGGTAATTTTTTCCCACTGTTTTGTAGATATGATGTGGACACCTTATCACAAATGGTTCAAAACTGTTTGCAAGGCCTACGTGCATCAACTGAGTAGAAAAGCATTTGAGTACCAGGTAAATGAAAATGGTATATTTTGCAAATAAATTATCTTTCCTCACACTTCTGGGTCTGTTTCCTCATCTATCAAATAAAGACACCAAGAGAGAGAATCTCCAGAAGTATTTTTAGCCCCAAAGTTTGGTTTTGTCATAAAAAGTATCCGCTGCTTGAATGTAGTTTATAGTGGGGCCCACATCACAGGGAAAGATCTATAAGGGTCCCAAGTTACAAAAACTATCATGACTAGAAAACTATCAAGAAATATGAAAAAGATCTTTTCATACTTATATTTCAGAACACAGCATGTGTAAAGGCCCAGAGACAGCAACCTGCTGTCAGAATGGGATTCCTGCAAATGTATTAGGTGAAAGTGAATGGTGAATGGAAATTCTTGAATCCACCTATCTATCTATCTATCTATCTGCATGAGCAATCCCAGGAAATGAAAGAACTATCTGGCCTCTGAGAGTCACTCAAGGCTTAATCCAGGCTTCAATCAGCAGAGATAATATGATGAGCATCGTGGAGGAAGAGTAGGTGTTGGCAGGTGATCAAGTACCCAGAGATGCAGCACTTTCTCAAAGGTCATTGCTAATGTATCTGGTCAACAAGTTAACTCGTAAAGCATTTGTATTGAGTTCCAACTGCACTAATAAAAAAAAAATAGCGTATTTATTTTTAAAGAGCTTTCCTATGAGTCTTAAAGCACCATGTGGTCCTCCAATGCTGATCTAAGCTCATTAAAGTTCCAGATGTCAGAAGGAGGCTGTCCTCTAGCCTGTGATTTAAGTCCCCTTTGCTAGTTCAAAGTGATGGCTGCCGTACCAGGTTCATGCCTTTAGCCTCACTTGGGTGGAGAAGGCTCTGTCTTCAGAACATGGTGATTAGGTGACTTCTCTTTAAGGGCTTATTTGGGAATTTGTGAGCCCCAGTATGTCTGTAAATCCCCGAAAAAGACTCTCTCTCTCTCTCTCTCTCTCTCTCTCTCTCTCTCTCTCTCTCTCTCTTGTCTTGGATCAGGCCTATACCTTTTTACCAGATTCCTTAAGAAAAGGAAAAGAAAGAATAAGTAACAAAATAAGATGATATTACCCGTTCCCATGCCCTAGCAGCTGATCTACCTGTGGCCCTGGCCTTGCTTAGTATCGCTTCAGTCACCATTGACCAGAGGTACAACCCACTTGTGCTATCTGCTTGTTCAGTAGCTGGAAGCAGAAAACCCCCCTCAGAATGCTTGAGCCACTTGTAGGCCAGTTCTTGGCTCCATGTCTCTGTATTGCTGGGGAAAGGATGAAGTAAGAAGAAATCACTGAGGGCCTCAGTAAACACTTTCTCTTCTTGCATCACACACACATCCCAGAATGACTTCAAAGGCATGTCCCCAAAGGACCCTCTCCCCAGTGTGTGGGGTCTTGAGTTCTGGTAGGCATTGTGTAAGCCTCAGCTTGGCTGTTGGGGCAGGAGGGCAGAAAGACTGCGGGGTGTGGAAAAGGGTGAGGCCCTTCCCCTAGAGAAGCAGGAGGAAGTTGGGGGCAGGGCGATGCCATTCTGTGCTCTCTCTGTAAGAGTCACATAGCTTGACAGAGCAAGAGATGTGTCTCCTGTTAGTTCTAGCCTTCCCCTGGTTTTGTAAAACTCTCAAATTCATTGACTTTCTTTCCCCGCTGATGGATGTGTTTGTTAATTTACTAATAATATTGCCTTCCCAGGGTCAGGAAGGAACTTGTACTTGATTGTGTCTCAGACACCAGCCAGGCAGGGGTGGAGTGTCTTGACATTGATGGATGGGACATTTTCTTGCTTAACTACAGTCCTCTTTCCTTTATCTCTGTGCTTTTCCGTTTGTTGACTCAGTGTCTGACTTCACTGATTCTCTCAGGACTAGAGACTAGCTTGCAATGCCCACCTAACCTTATGTTCTTCCTAAGTGGAAATGGACACTGTGACCTTTGGGAGAGGACAACGGAAAGAGAAAGTTATTTTCAATAAATGCAGATCATATTGGATTTCAATAATGACATAGGATGGCGCTAGATGCTGGTATGTGAGAAATATAAATTGTGTCACTGATGATCCCTTGATAGCATGGTAGAGGGGAGGTCTCCCTAAGACAAGAGTGTGATTTTTTTCTAGGGAAACAAGGCACATTCTACTAGTAAGATGAGGCAAAGATGGAGTAGGAATGGCAATTTGCATGATAGAACAAACACTGGCTGTAGACCGGAAATACTAATATATTTAGTAGCTGTGTTACTTCCAGAAAATAATCAGAGTTTCAGCTTTCCACCTGCTATGGAATAATTTATTCCAAATTAAAACATTATACCCAAGAGGGAAGACTGTTAAGACTAAGGAAATTATAAAGGGAGGCTCACTAAATAAGACTGGGAAGTTAACATGCACAGCCTAGGAAGTCCCTGAAACTTACAAGAGTCTCAAGGCCTCCCCTTCCTCAAGGTTATATAAGTAGTAAAAACTACCAAGGAGAGGAGACTCTTAAACCTGTCCAGCTGCCTACAAGTCATGTAGGGAGCTCCAAGGTTCCAAATTCCATGAGCTATCATCCATGCTAGGGTGGGCTTTCTATGATTCAATTGTCTTTTGGTCATTTATGTTCTGGTTAGTAACCACTCCCTCATACTAGAGTAAATCACTCCACTAGACTCATTGGTTTACTGGGCTGGATTTTGGTAATATTAATTTGGTCTGTTGCTAGGGAAGTCAAATAGGTATTTATTCACATCTCCACAGGAGTAGTGCCATATGACACCACCAACCTACAAGGGCCAATAATGCATCAGTTATGGTGACACTTTTTGGAAATAATTGAAAAAGCAGTTCAAGATGGTTTAATTATTAGAGGATATGATTAACTCATGACTGCTGAAATGGTCATCAGTGACATGAAGTTTAAGACTCAGGTATGGCACAATCAAAGCTACTGATACCTTTCTTTAAAAAAATAAAATTATATTCATTTAGTCTCATATTCCTTCCCTCTTTCCCTTTCTCCCTGTGGGCTAAAGGACAACTTGCAGAGGTCAGTTCTCTTCTTATACTATGTATGCCCCAGGAATTGCATCCAGCCATCCTACTGGTTCCAAATGCATTTTTTTTTTGAAATTACAAAGTCTCTTTTGTTTCTCCCCTCTTTCCTTTGCTTTGCTTCTGACAGTAATAGCTTCAGGCTGCACAGCCGCATATTACATTGTCCAGAATAAGTAAAAGAACATCATTGGCTGGCAAGATGGCTCAGCAGGTGACAGGCACAGCTGCAGAAGCCTGGTACCTGAATTTGATGGATGGAAGCCTTGGTAGGAGAAAAAGAAAGACTTCCAAGAATTGTCCTCTGACTTGCACGTGTACACCATGGTATTCCCCTCTCTCCTTCAATGATTGTTTTACTTCCTTCTTCTGTTGCTAGGGTTAAAGTACTCTAACAAAAGCAGTTTAGAGAGAAAGGGTCTCTCTAACATCACCGTCTAAGGCACAGTCCATTACATCAGGGAAGCCAGTGCAGCATTGACCTCATCGCATCCATAGCTGAGAAGCAGACAGAGGCGAATGCATCCTAGTGCTCAGTTCACCTTCTCCATTTTATGCAGTTCAAGAGTGGTCCTATTCACAACTGAGATGGGTCTCACATCATCAATTAAGGTAACCAAGATAACACAGACATCCTCAGAGGTCCAACTTCAGGGATATTCCAGATCTTGTCAGGTTGATTAACATTAACCATCATAATAAAAAAAATATTTTTTTAAAAAAGTGACACTTACTGAATCACTTATCAAATGCTATTCAAATAGCACAAGTGCTTCACAGATGAGAGGGGAGTATGCTGACTGATTTGATAACAGAGGATAAAAGCAAAGGTTAAATAATTTAACTTGTCAGAATGTTTCCAGCATATGACCAGATCTAAACATTGCTCAGATTGGAATCTATAATGAAATGTCTTGCATATGCTTTCTGACACTATAAAACAGTGCATACACTTAGAAAACTACAAAGCAATGTACCATACATTTTACAGCTTACAACACTCATGTACTAACAGTTCCATGGCCAAAAGTCTAGGCATTGCGTACTTGAATTCTGCTCAGGATATCACAGGGTCAAAATCAGTATGTGGCCCAGGCTGAATATCATCTGGCTCAGATCCTTCAATCTTCTGTAGGCTGTTGCTCAAGCTCAGTACCTTACTGTCCTAGGACGAAGGTCCCTGTATCCTTGTTGGTTGTCTTAAGGGGACCACTCTGTTTTCATCCTCTGCTTCTCCAATTTCAAAGTCAGGAGCATGTAATCACCAGTGTAATCAATACCTTCCCCTGTCGAATCTGTTTTTGTTGTTTAGAACCAGCATTAAAGAGATTGTGTGGTTTAGTTCAGGCCAGGTTCACCATAAAACTTCTCCTTTGATAGCCCCAAAGATGGTTAGCCTTAGTCATGTCTGAGAATCTCCTCTTCTGAAGAATGGGATCAGTCATATAAGAATGTGATGCCCTCCTATGTCCGGTTTCTACTCTTGAAGAAGGTACCAGGAGACAAAGGTCTTGAGGGCTATTTTATGATTCTGGTTGCCATATACTCTGAAAGTAAGTACATATATAGTGTATTATGTTTCAATCACAGTGCCTGGCATTGAGAAAGTCATTTCAATGATAGAATGAATAGATGGATGGACAACACTGTTTTCAAGGTCCTTTAAACACAGTGTGATGCTTTTATATGTCCAGGTTCTACTCTTGAAGAAGATGCCAGGAGATAAAGGTCTTGAGGGCTACTTTATGATTGTCACGTACTCTGAGAGTATATTGTTGGATGTTTTTGTTCTTTTGAGGGGCCTGCCACCCAGTTTTCAAATAAATCAAATGCAGAGGCTTGTTCTTAATTATAAATGCCCAGCCTTAGCTTGGCTTGTTTCTTGCCAGATGTTCTTAACTTTAAATTGTCCCATGTACCTTTTGCCTCTGGGCTTTTAACTTTCTCTTACTTCTGCAAATCTTATTTTTACTTTTCCTCTGTAGCTGGCTGTGTGTCTGTGTGTCTGTGTGTCTGTGTGTCTGTGTGTCTGTGTGTCTGGCCCCTAGCATCTTCCTATTCTTGTTCTCTTGCTTCTCTCCTTTTCCTCCCAGATTTCTCCTCCTATATATTCTCTCTGCCTGCCAGCCCTGCCTATTCATTCTCCTGCCTTGCTATTGGCTGTCCAGCTCTTTATTAGACCATTGAGTGTTTTAGACAGGCACAGTAACACAGCTTCATGGAATTAAACAAATGCAACATAAAAGAATGTAACATATCTTTGCATCATTAAACAAATGTTCCACAGCAAAAAAAAAAAAAAAAAGTAACACCTTAAAATAATATTTCACAGCAGATTAAATCCTGTGTTTTGATGCCTGGCATTGAAAAAGTACTATAAATGTCTTTTTAATGCTAGGATGAATTAAATGAATGAATGAAAAGCATGGTTCTTAATGTTCTTTGCGGTCAATCTCACATTTACCTCCTGCCTTTTGCTCTCCACCACACACATTCTCTTGTCCATACTCCTAGAACGATCGTGATAGGCTTTTACATCTCAGCTTTCTGGAGCACCTGAACACCCCAAGCTTGGGTCCAGGAGCCCAGCAGCAGCATCACACTATTCTCATTGTATTTACTGTAGGGTGATTCATTAGCTCCACCGTGATTGTACATGGGAACAGGGAGTCATTTCTCTTGTCTCTGCAGATTCGTTTGAAACGAGATGGACCATGAATTCGGACACATTTTTCAGAGTCCAATCTTGGCTTAGAATCTCATAAGTGATAATAACAAAAGAGTGTGAATCTCATTAATATTTCTTTCTGTTTAAAAATCCACATTCATTTTACAAAGAAAAATACTACAAGGAAGTGATATGTCATTGGTCTGAGGGCTGGGTGATGGTGTGAGATCAGCATGGGGAAGTGTCCAGAGGAAGGTCTGGGCTAGCCTTTGCTTTAGGTATTTTGTGAACTTGGTCTAGCTCTTGCTTAGATATCTTGCTGGGCTCTGGGTGAGAATAAACATAAAACAGACAAACTTAAAGGGACAGGGCTTGCCAACCTGATGGTAGAGAGTGAAATGAGAGCAGAAAACAAACAAACAAACAAAAAACAAAAACAAAACCCCAAAACAACAACAACAAAAAGAATGGTGACTTTCTGGATCCACACACTGCCGGATGGAGCTAGGGATGGATGACCTTTGACCTCCACTTCCAACTAGCAAAGGGAGGAGGAGTCAGTTCTGGCTACACACATCTCACATACCATCCTGTGTGCTGATGAATGTTTGTGAACCTGGTATGAACCAGAATCACTCTGATACAGGGAACCTCAACTGAGACGTTGCCTCCGTCAGATCGTCCTGTGGGATCATTGTCTTGATCAAGGATTACTGTGGAAAGTCCCTGCCCACTATGGACAGTGCCACCCTAGACAGGTGGTCCTGGGTTGTGTAAGAAAGCAAGCTGAGTAAGCCACGAGAGTAATCCAGGAAGCGGGGACCTCTGTAGTTCTTGCTTCTTTCTGTCCCTGTTCGTGACTGGAGTTCCTGCTTTGGAGGCCCCTGATGAGGGACTCATTGTTTATCACAGCACCAGAAAGCATACTGAACACAAGGGATATCTTGCTTCCTCTTTCTAAGCCCATGAGGAAGTGGCTATTATGCTCCCATTTTATAGATGAGGAAAATGAGGCTCAGCTGGATGTGTGTGTGTAGAACTATAATTGCATTGTCTTTTAATTTTAATATATCAATTGGTATTAAAATAAAAGGCACAAATTGGTTCTTAAGGTACAGTTTCTCTGTTGCCTCCGACTCACAGCAACCTTTAGAACAGTGATTCTCAGCCTGTGCGTCTCAACCCTTCACAGGGGCACAGATCAGATACTTACATAGCAAAATTACAATTAGGAAATAGAAACAAAGTACTTTTATGGCTGGGGGGGGTCACCTCAACAGGAGGAACTGAATTAAAGGGCCGCAGCGTTAGGAAGGTTGAGGACCACTGCTTTAGTGGGCTTGCTCCTCTCCTTGGAGATGCCCAGTGCAGAGAGAACACATGGGGAGGCAGAGTCTTCACACTGCATAGCTGATTGCATAGCAACAGATTTGAAAATTGTCTTATGTCTGTGCATGGGCCCTTTCCTATTGTGCTTTCTGAACTTTTGCACGGTGTTTTCTTCAGTGATAGTGTTTGCAGTTTCCAGTACTTCATAAATGCTGCATAATGGTCACACCCTTCCACTCATATTAGATACATCCCCAGAACTGAAATTTCTGCCATTTACACTTTAATAAATTTGCTAGAATAATCTCCACACAGGTTGAACTAACTTCTACCCTTCCCCCAGGGTCTGATGACCCCTCTCTCTCAATCTTATTACTAACACAGAATGCTAGAAAAGTTTGATCCTTGCCAGTTTGGTGTTAAAAAATTTATTTCATTTTTAATTATCCAACTGAGCAAATTTGAGTGTCTTTTCTCAAACTTAAGAGCGTTTAATTTCCATTTCAATGATTTCTCACAAAATCATCCACCCATATTTCTGTTGAATTCTTAGTCACTTTTAACATTTAATTTTAAGAAGCCTGAAACTCATGGTTTATGCTTTGAAGAAGGTAGATATTAGCATTAATCATGAGGGTGTCATGAAATATAATGGGATAAAGGAGACAGGGAAGGGGGAGGAGCCATTTCTGGGGCAGAAATAATAGACTCAATGACTGATTTAATGTGTTATATAAAGAAAAAAAAAAGAAATCTAGTATGAATAGGAAAAATCCAACTGTAGACACTAAGGGAAGTGATATTGATGAATTAGGATCCAAACCCACGTAAGAGTCCTAGAGGCTGAGGAAAATAGTAGTTTGAAAATTATTACTAAACAGGTGTGTGTGTGGTGTATGTCTATACCATAAATAAATATGTGTATATGATGTGCAACTGTACACATACTGTATGAGCATGCTTCTTCCCCTTGTGAAGAGAATATAAGTAGGTTCTAAGCATGTATATATACTTCAAAAGAATAAAAATTAGTTGAAGCAATCTGGCTGAAGGGTGAGGATAATGAGGTAGTAAGTTTAGGGTGAGACAGCACATACCTGCTATGGTAATAGGGTGGGCTGTCTGTCCACATAGCTTCCGGGGCCAAAGTAAGGTGAGAACACAGCAACCTGTCAGTTACTGTTCAAACATGTTCCTTGGCCTCACTAGGTGAATCAAATGCAACTAACATGAGCATTCTCATTCTGTCCACTCTTGCTTACAAAATGTGCCCATTCTCCTCCTATGGCACCAGAAAGTAAATCCAAGCATCCCAATGAGGCATCACACAAACTGTAAACAAAGCATGTCAGTGATTGCTGACACTCCCTAATCTAGGCATACCTACCTTCTATCACCTTGCCTGGGTCATCTCTTATCTCCGTGGGGTCTCTCAGTGCATTCCATTCTGGTGTATCACCATGAGCCAGCTTCCCAGTAACCTTGGTGATGCTGGGTTTTCAGTGTCTAGAGGTGGCATCATTTGAATCCACAATGGCAGGACCACAAAGGTGATAGGAAAGCCAGGCTACTGTCGTACCCCAGAGGCCAGTCCATCAAAATAGGTCATCCTGTGTCAGATTCTTCAGCAGACCAGCCTGAATTAGAGACTGGTATAGCCTGAATTGTCTTCCTATCTTATGAAGTGATATCAAATTCAGGTTCCAAATGTAGCACCTCCCCCCACCTCTTCCACACCACCATGATCGTTTCGGTAACAGACATCATCATTCATTTCATTTTTTTTAGGCCAAACATATGAATTACCTTTAACTCTATCCTTGCCCCAAGCCCCAAGTCCAGGATATTGGGAAGCCTTATTAGCTCTAATTTCCAAATGGCCAGAATCTTATCACCTCGCACGTGGTTATTGCCAGCAGCACGTATGGGGAAGGATACACCACACCTTTTGGGTCTCCCTTTGTCTCCTCTTGCATTCTAGCATCCACTCTCGCAGACACTAGAGTCATGCCAATGCTTCTCAATACGAGGGTCAGGTTGTTAGCAGGAGACAGTTCAATCCTTAAGAATACTGTCCAGTCTCATTACTTGCTTCGAAGGGCTGTGTCAGTGAGCTATACTTGACTGCTTTCTATTTCAGTCAGGTCTCACTGTCTTCCTCCACTTTGTTGCTCTTTTTTTGGTTGTTTCATTCTGGGTTTTGAGACAGGTCTTGCTTTTTAACCCAGGCTGGCTTTCAACTTTGAGATACTCTTGCTCCAGCCATCCAAAGCCAGTGGTACAGGCCCAGGCCACCACATATGGTGTCAATGTTTCTGACATGTAGCAAGCACACTGCTGTGGGCAGCCGGGATACACATTGAAGGATGCTTGTCTGGCAGCTGGAGAGAGGAGGGTTAGGGGCTGGGAGTAGGGTATATGCAGGCAGAAGAACAGAACTCGGGCTGTGGTTGCCAATCCCTCTGCCTCATGAGGTAGGTGACATTCTCTGTTATTTCTGCAGTTATTGTTAAGAATTACTAGCAGTAAAAGAGGAAATTAACTCATGTAAGACAATTGATCTTATGCTACAAGATGTGACAAGGAATGACAGAGACCTTTGAAGGTTAGAAAATTTCCATCAAACTATCTTAGAAACTCCCTACCCAGAGAATGGCATTAAGACCTGGAGGTCCTGGGCAATCATGCCAATCCCACTGAGGAGGAAATACATTCCTTGGTTTGTCTCCAGGTTTCAATGAAAGCACTTTTAGCGTCAGATTCTCATTCTCTCTCTCTCTCTCTCTCTCTCTCTCTCTCTCTCTCTCTCTCTCTCTCTCACACACACACACACACACACACACACAAGCCAGTGTTCTGAAGACACATAGTTGTCCAGATGTGGGAAGTATCCGCTCCTCTGGGGAGCCCAGCTATGGTACTTTAAAAGGTTCTTTTGAGTTTTATGACAGAAAGCCTCACCGAAATTTAAAGCCTGTGCTCAAGTTATAAAGCTATAATTCCTGTCAAGTTCCCCAGGCTTGCAAATTACCATTTGGTGGGATTTTTTTCAACTCTCAGAGAATTGAAACATAGCTGTCATTGCTTTCAACTCACATCCATGAAACTCCTACATTGTGCTGAGTCATTGGACTGGGAGTTAGTCTTAGTTATACCTTGTAACATCCTGGGACAAACCTCATATTAAGAAATAATTGAGGGAAACAGAACAAAAGTAATTAAGTAATTCACTCAAGGTTATACACATAGTAAACCTCAGAGGCAGTATCTGCATCCACAATTCTAGAGTTTATGGATTATATAATATTAATTTTAATGTGTTCTCATAAAACAGATCTCTTTAGTGATTATGTCATTTATGGTCTCTCATGCAATTGTCTTACTCATCAAATGCACATGTTTTTGATTGGCATCTGAATCATCACAGTGGGTCCCATTCTCTTTATGTACCTGTGTTATACAGGATCCCAATCCTATTTGCCTCCATCAACTGTATCAGGACGCATTGCTGTCCATCCAAAGGGTACATTTCCTAATGTTCCTTTAATAAGACAATGAAGATGGAGCTAAGTTATTATCAATAATATGGAAATAGCTCAATGTTTGGGTCTTGTTCTATGAAACACACACACACACACACACACACATATATATATATATATATCCCTTGTTGTTTCTCTGTATCATATTGACAAATAGAACCCTTGATCAAAATGGCATATTTACAACAATAGAGTCTGCAATTTATGACCACCAATTCTGAACTGCTATGTAAGAGTATATTAATTTGTATTGCTCTATAACAAATTATCCCCAGACATAGCAACTTGAGCTAACAATTGCCTATTACTTCTCATGAAGTAATAGTCTACTCATCTAGGCCAGATTCAACTTGGCTGTGCATATGACTCCTCTATGATCAACACGTAGGTCAGCATTGTTCACTTCATCTGAAGTGTCCCCAGCTAGAAAGATGTTCCCTTCTTCCAAGATGTTTAATCTTCCAAAAGGCTGACCCAAAGTTGTTCTCCTGGTTATTCTAACAGGAACAGGGAGGAAGGAGAGACAGTTGGGGAGAAAGAAAAAGATGAGAGGGATGGACAGAGAGCTAGAGAGAGATCTAGAAGTCTCTTGAAGCCTAGACTTGGATTTAAATCACCTCTGTCACATTCTATTGGTCAAAGTAAAATATTATGTTAACCCAAAGTCATCATAAAGAGAGCCATGAAGTCACATGTGATACAGAGATGGGTGAGGAATTGAGACCAGTTCAGTCGGCAAGAATTCATATGCAATATGTTCTCAGACTCCCTCTAACTCCAAAGACCTCCTAGAGTTGCATATAATTAATTTCACATAATGATGCTTCATCGTTGCCCTAAATCCAGAGTCTTAGGGCATATAGATCAGCATCTTGGTCTTGGATCCTCTGGGTGGTTGCTCTGTTCTTGGCTGTTCTCACTCATTTGTCCGTAGTCTTTGTGGATGCACTAAGTGGGATTATCTATGAAGATCCTTTACCGAGTGTCATGCTTATCCATTGTACTTTTCTTTCTCCATGTTTCTCTCACATTCTTCTAAAATATGCCCTAAGCTTTTGCTATGGCAAGTCTAAGGTTCAAACACAGGCAAGTCCACTTTTACAAGTGAGAACGCGCAAGTCCTCTTAACAGCCAGGTGTGAAGCAAGCGTTTTGCATTCCTGCTGCAGTTCATTGAGCAGGGCGGGTTACAAGTTGACCTGTGTGAAGTAACGTGAAGATATAGGAGACTAGTCATCACTGTGGTCAGTTAAGTCCAAAGAGAGACACATTCTACCATTCCTTACCATTTACCCCTGTGTTATGATATAATAGCATAGTCTGTTGTAGAAGGTTTCTGGGGCCCATTTGGGCCCAGAGGTTTGGAATCTGGTCCGCGGCAGCTTTTGTCCCTCAAAGAAATGAATCATATGCTTATATTAACTTTATACTGTTTGGCCTATGTCTTAAGTACATTACTAGCTAGCTCTTTTATCTTAAATCAACCCATTTCTACTAATCTACCCGCCACGTGGCCCAGCCCGTGGCTCAGCTGTATCTCTTACATGTTCTTCCTTCGGGGGTCGGATGGCGACTGACTAACTCTGCCCTTCTCCTACCTGCCTGTCCTCTGATTCTCCACCCACTTCTACGGTGCTCTACATAGGCCAAACCAGTTACTTTATTTACATCATACAGAGAGCATTTTCACCACAATAGTCTGCTGTTTAATACACTGAGTAGCAACATGTGGCCTTTCTCCTATTTTCAGAATTAAGGAACACAGTATTGTCCCCAGGAAAATAATATATCCACTTCTATCAAGACATTTCTTAACATATATACTTTTATCTTTCCTGGATGGAGAAGGATCCTGGAAATCATGATTCTTTGTCATGGGGCACATAAATGAGCAATCTGAGACCCTAGGAATATGGAGGCACTCTGGAAACTCCAAAATAAAAATAAACGAGCAAATCAAAAGCCACTGTGATTCATGCTGATGTCAAATGGCTTTTATCCTCATGAGTAGATGAGGGTGCTCTTATGCATCTTCAGCTACGGATACTTAAAATACAGAGTGCTTCTGGACAAAAAGAAACAGATTTCCTCCATTATGGGAGAGTTATGCTGCTGCAAGATTCAAAGACCCCAGGATCTTTGAATATTACTATATTGGGAGGCAATGTATTTAAAGAGAGAGCTAGGTTAAAATGCAGTCCTTAAAGTGAGCCCTAATCTAATATGTGCTCTGATAGGTTTGAAGCCTAGTATTTATTCTGAAATTTACTAACTCAGATGCCTTGAAGGTTTTACTTAACTACTCTAAACCTTATTGCCTACATTTACAGAATGATCATGAAAAAGTCCACATCATGGAGAAGTTGCATGAGCTAACTCATGACCACTATTTTAAGGAGTCCTAATACAAATCCCGTCACTTCCCCAGGCCCTGGGGAATGTTAGTCTTTATGTTTTATGACAATACCAGGCCAGATTGCCTTTAGAAGCATCTCTAATCCAGTCAGTTTATGTATTAGGGTCAGAGGTTAAGGCTGTTTCCTGCATTACACCCCGCCCCCCAGTTCCTTGTTGCATCTGCTCTTATGTTTCCTTAAAGGATATCACCTTTGCCCATGACCTCACACTGTAGATGGGGAGGTCAGAGAAGGTCTCACGCACACCAAAAATGCTTAAGATGCAATATAAAACATTGCACAAAGTAAATAAAAAACTATTGTGTATGTCCTGAGTCCACATGCATAGGAAAAGGCAGTAGGACTGTGTGTGTGTGTGTGTGTGTGTGTGTGTGTGTGTGATTTGGAACAGGGTCTTTCCCATATCATGACTTCTGATTGTTGTTTTCACTGGGTGAGATTTTATTGAGTGAGGCTATTAGAAGGGGTTGTATTGAGTACATGGGGGAAGGAAAACCTATGGGTGCAGAGCACCAGACCAAAGGTGATAAATGCATTCACATGAGTATTGTGTAAATACTTGAGCATTGAACAGGTGGAGCAGTGATTTTTGGTTTGGAAAATGTAAAGCTTCCCTGGGGAAGGTGGTGTTGATGTGAATCTTGAATAAAAGGTGGAGGAAGAGACAGGGAATGTCTTTTCCATCTAGATACACTGTGCCCCAGCTTGACTGTATGCTAGAGCATTTAGCTACGCATTTATCCAACAGTACAAAGAGCTGAATTCCAAGTTTGTATGGCAGTTCAGCTTGCAACATCTTCTCAACTAATACCTTCTAAACTTAGCAGAAACAGGCTGACTTCAGAGCAATTATTTGGATGGGTAAATAGTTCTGCTATTTCTACTTTCTGAGCATCCTCCCGAGAAATGGACTCATGGATCCAGAAGGGGTCTCTGGATTAGGCTGAACTATTCTCACTGCCAAGTGCTTTGGGGGTGATAGGTCCATCTGACCCAATGAATGCTCTCAGGGCATTCCCAGGGCTGTGCACTCAAGACTGATTTGAACGGCTCCTGTGGTCCTGGGACTGCCCTTCCTTTGAGGAAATCCTATCTGCAAATATGTCTGGCTTTTCTGTTCAGGAATGGAATTTAGGAAGCTCCAGGTCAGGGTGATGACTTTTTTGGGGCAAACAGGCATATCATAAGGGTGCACAGTTCTCAAAGGCTCATCCTGCCCGAGCTTGCTCTCCATCCTTCCTGAACTTACTCCCCCACCTTCTGTACCATGGTATGCTGTGCTCAGGCTTCTCCAGAAGGAGCTGGAGGTGAGCCACACTACCTTTTCATTTCTTCCCAGCTTGCAGTCGTCACACATCAGGCTTCCTTTCGGGTCAATGCTCTCTTCCCTTCTCCCTTAGTCTCCTTTCTCAGCTTTGTTATCAGGGAGTTCCCTGGAGCTTGTGTCCTCTTATGTCTTAGTTTGATGCTGCATGCTCTGTGGGCCAGTGGCTCGTCCCTGTGTAGTATTAGGTTTCTGGTCCAGACTTTCAGCCTAGTCTCAAGGTTTAGATTCACTCATAGCCCCACTGCCGCTTTGCCCCAAAGAAACACACAAAAGCTTATATTATTTTTACGCTGATTCACCTAGGGCCCAGGAATATAACTTTCTAACTCCTTCATCTGAACTCAACCCATCTTGTTCAGCCATGCTGCTCAGTACCTTTTCTCAGAGCAGCATTTCAGCTTCTTTGTTCTGCAACTCCTGGCATCTCTGCGGTGTCTCTGCTCTGCTCTGAGATGTTCCCAGAGTTTCCTTAGTCTGATTGCCCTGCTCGCACTTCCTGTCTGCCTTTGGCCAATCAGCATTTTTATTAATCCAATAGGCAGGACAATTATTTACAGTGCAAAAACATGATTCCACTACATAGAAATCTCTCCCAGCTCTTACATTATCATTCAATGAAATGGATGGCTTACTTATCCATCACCCTGCTAAAGCTGCTCCTCCCAAGTGGCTGGCAGTGTGCCTAGCTTATGTGTTAGACAAGCAGTAAATGTTTGCTGAGTTGATAAGATGGGTTATTATATTTAAAAAATTTAGTTTTATGTTAAGTCAGAAAGATATAACTTGGTGCACAGAGTCTTGAGGATTAAAGGAAGAATGGACAGGTCTCTGAACAGAGCCTACCACACTCTGGGGTGCCCTCTCACCCCCCCACCTTGTGTGGAACTCACTACTTTGTGTTCAATTTTTGTTTAACTTTTTATTGATTCTTTGTTGATTTCATATCATGCATCCAGATCCCACTCAACTCCCATTCTCTCACCTCTGCCCTCTCTCCTTGCAAACCCCCAATAAAAAAAATAAAACAAAATTTAAAAGTATATCTCCCCAAAAAGTCTGAATGTAGAAGCTGTGGTATGGCCTAGTGAGTCACACAGTATGCCCCTTAGTTCATATATCTTTACTTGTAAGTGTTCTTTGCAATGGATCGCCGGTCTGGCTCAAGGCCTCTGGCTTCTGCTGCCCTGTTCATACTGGGCCCTCATTGGGACTTTCTCTGAATATCCTGTTGCTGTTCTATGTCATGGAGATTTTATAGCTTTGGATCTGCAGGTCCAGTCCCTTCACATGTTCCAACAGTTCATAGATGAAGTGTATGTTGGAGTGGGTCAACTCATAGCCCTGGTTCTGGGCCTGGGTGGGAGCTGGGTTGGTCCGTCTATGGGCTTTCCTTCATTGTCATCACCCAGGCGAGCTCTTCAGCACTGCCCAGCTAGCTCACCCAATGCCGCAGGCCAGTTCTCCTGCTTTGCGCCCTTGGGACTGCTTTTCCCGCACTTCCCAGGGCCAGCTCTACTCTTTTGCCCTGGAGAGGTGTATGGCCTGCTCTCCTGATTGCTGCAGTTGGTGAGGGGCAGGACCTGCTCTTCTATTCCTATGTATCTGAAGCCAGCTCACCTACCTGCTACCACATGGCATAGGAGTGGAGGGGGGGGGGAGGTGCTGCTCTCCTGATTAGTACCGACAGTAAGATGAAATGGCTGCTCACCACTGGGGAAAATCTCAGATATGCTTTTTATCTCTTAGAAGCTATGATTTCCCCTATCTTTTGTTTGTGTGTGTGTATGTGTGTGTGGTTCCCGAATCAAGCATATTTATGCTTTAATGCTTACTAAACTGAAATCTCCAAGTCATTGCTCTTGTGGCCTTACTTTGATTGGTAGGATAGCCAATTTTGTCCCCAAATCCTTTTCTCTCTCAGACGGTCAAAACATAGAGAAGTCACTGAGAACAGAGGTCACCTACACCTCTATAGTCATGGCCTGGAGGGGAAAAGAAATGTGTCCTCTCGATTCCTGAAAACCAACACTGTTTCCTCAGATGAGAACTGAGTCCTATGAGTGTCAGACACTAGGAAGAAAGACAATGTGGGGGACCAGTGATTTGGCCATTATCCCCACCTCCATCAGCCAAAGATCTATAGCAGCTGTCCTAAGAGATGGCCTCAGCAGCTTTAATTGTTGTGGTATATTACATATTCTCTGTGACTTCTCCATCCACCATGCTGCCCCTAGTACAACTGATCCAAGTATACACAGGTACAGCCCATGCCCTAGCAGCTTCACATCTTTAAATTTTAAATTTAAATGCCCTACAAAGTGCCTTCTACAAGAAAAATCTAGAGCTGTTTCTTGAGGGTCTGAGATGAGAAAGCAAATCATGCCTGTTAGAAGACAATGTGGAGAAGGTCTCCATTTCTTTTCAGAAACTCAATTTTCCCATAGGCTACAAGAAAGTGGATTAAGACAGGAGAGGATTAGCTATTTCCGCTCTGCTGCCATCTTAATTCTCCTGCCCCCTCTTGGTTAAGCACTTAAATATGCCTGTATACAACACTATATCAGCACAGCCCTACGGCAGGGCTATAGACACAGCCAAACCATTAAAATGCATACTGTGTTCTTGATTTTCAGTTGTCACTCATAGGATCTGCAAATGAAAACGGGCCCATGGGTGATCCTTGTCTTGCATAGATCAGAGAGAAAGACGCTAAAGAACAAATCCAATAAAAAAGGACAATTTCCTATGGCCAAAGTGAATCAGAAAACACCACCAGGAGGCTATTCTTACAGCCTTGAGAGTGTTCAAAATCGGAGCTTTCCATACCAAAAATGGAGGCTATGCAGACACAAAAAAAAGAAAAAAAAAAAACCCCAAAAAACCACACCATCAATTCACCACCCAGCACAGCACAGGTTAGAAAACTTCTACTCCATTTGTTAAAACAACGGTTCCTCAGGACACTATAGAATTTCACTAATAAATGGCTGAATGTATGTTTAAGCCCAGTAATAATGGCTAGCCAGCTAAGAGGTACTTATACTTAATTATACCTCGAGAGTGTAGGTTGTCACAGAGGGAGGCCTTAATTATCAATGTGCCATGCCCCTGCTTTGCATATAACAAATGGTTCTAATGTGGCTATTCATGTTATAGGTTAAACATCTTGGTAATTAGAAAATGGAAAATAGGTAGAGCCGAGGGGGTTGTCAATGCTTTATACATCATCTTTGATATTCTGTACCTTTGGGAGCTGAGACTCTTGACTAAGAGGTGAGGCCAGAGGACAGCAGGGCATGGATTTCCTGGATCTACGATGAGATTCAGAACCTGTGGTTGATGGGGAACAGTTTCAAGAATTATATTCACTTATTTAACAAACCTGTGTGTTAAGCCCTGTTCTAAGCATGTAGAAAAACGGGAAGAGCTAACATTAAATTCAGGAAGACTGAGATGTTCCGTTTACAGAGCCCACTCTTGAAGCTAGTTCAGTTATAAAATTCAGACAAAGGATTGACTCATTTAGGAATGGTCACTATAGGAGACTCATCCAGTGCATCTCCCCTTTCAGTAACTCAGATGAACCAGCATTGGTTTGCACTTCTACGGGGCAGGTATTACCTACACCTGCATTTGGACTGTGGGGTGCATTAAGATTTTACATCCACATTAGCTTCTCTTCCTCTAAAGATACACGGCTGGAAATGACACAAATTAATACAGGATGTTGGGATTTAAAAGTCTCTCTTATCTGAATAAATGGGCTTGAACCAAGATTTTGTGTTGAGGTGTAGTGCAAAGCAGTCAGGTCTGCCACAGGCGAGCCTGTGTCCTTTTGGCACTGTGTTTGATACATTATCTGTTTCCGGTATTACTTCCTGCAGTTTATGAGATTTCTGCTTTCCCCTGGTACTCTAGAGGAAGTTGGCTTTAAATGCAAGATTAATAAATTTAATAGCCTTGTTTAAAGAATAAGAGGATTTAGAAATGACATTATTCTTTGGCAGAAGTGGCCATGGTTGAGGTGATTTAGAGTGGATCTCAGATATATTCTTGCTTGCTCTTTGAAAAAGCAACCCAAAATGCAAGGGTATAAAATGACATCCATTTTATAACAATCATTTTGTTACACTCCCGGATCTTCTAAGGCAGGAATTTGGACAGGGTGCATGCGTTGGCTTCAATATCTACAGTTTCATTTGTACATTTGGTTGTACTGCAGTGGCTGGGGCTCACTCAGATTTCTGGGGCTGGAATCATCTGGAGTCGTCTTCACACAAATGTTGAACACCTGTTCTGGGGGGATCTGAAGGCTGGGTTTATCTGAAACTGACTATTGGAGCTTGTTCATGTGGCTCAGACTTCCTCACAGAGTAGAGGCTTAGGATAGTTAGAGATTTTTGTAGGGCAAGGCACCTGGATGCAAGACAGAAAACAGACTCTGTCTTCAAAACCACCACACCCATCAACAGTATATAGTTCCTGCAGATTTTCAACCCAGTTCAGATCACCAGAGTAACTTCCAGTTAAATAAACAGTGGAGCCGGATGAAGTGACTTGTCCTTAGCTCTTTGGAAGAATTACCCTATGCAACAGAGAACAGATTTAGCCCACGAGGCTTCAAGCACAGAACTAAAAAACAGTGTGGGAAAACAGATGAAAAGTACTTAGTATTTTTTAGGGATGTCTGTCAATGAATTAACTGTCCTGGCTAGCAAGATGACAATTCTTTGAGTTATGGACTATCGATGAAGCACAAGTCAGGAATGTTCTAGGACTTACTTCAGTTACTGTCTGAGAGGTTACATTGGAGGATTTCTTTAGAAAAGCATGGAATATAAGTGACCACATGCCAGAAACATCACAGCAGATGAGAAATCATGAGTAACGGGCCAAGACCTGAGCTCTCTCTTCTTAAGTCACCCTTGATGCATGTGACTCCAGAGCAGGAGGGAGGATGGGAGGGCACCTCCCTTTGTATGTCTCCCCTGTATCAGGGACCGAAACCCACCAGTGAGAGATGAACTCTTCATTTAAGCCCTGGATCGTTGTCAAAATGGAAAACCCTGGTAGAGGTGAGAGCAAACAACAATTTCTTCTTCTTCTTCTTCTTCTTCTTCTTCTTCTTCTTCTTCTTCTCCTCCTCCATCTTCTTTTGAAATATTTAATTTAACATGTTTCAAGCTGTATTCAGTGAGCATTATTGGACAAGAGACACTGGGAGAGTCAGTGTCTGGAAACAGTGTGAATTGCTTTAAAAAACAGAAAGAAAAATCGTGGAAGATCTAAGAGAACTCAGAACTCCCTGATAGAGAGGGTTCATTTTCGTCCTGTTTGTGTTTTTCCTTAGCTTAATGTAAAATAAGAAGTCATAGTTTTCCGAGTAACTGGTAGAAAGGGGGGCCCTATCCATCCCCCCTCCTGGACTTAGAGAATACAAACAGGGCTCCTTTCAGAAAGAAAAAAAAAACAACAGGAAGGACCCTCTTTCCTTGTGGGAATTGAGAGGAGGCCATCCTTGCTCATCTATTTCCATCCCCACGCTCTCTGAGAGCTGGAATGATCTGAGGTCTAACTCACTTCCCAGAAGCCATGGCAGCCTCTGTGTAAACAAAGTGAAAAAAAAAATCTTAACCATAAATTCCCAAAGCTAGTGAAATCCCAGAGGAAGAAGGAGATAGTGTGGGAGGTAGGCATGATCCCAGGGGGATGCAGTTCAGGTTGGGTACATGAAGTTGGTGACTTAAAAATGACCTTTTCTATAACTCAAAGTGGAGATTCAAAAGGAGGTTGTACAAGTTACATCACAGACAGAACATTTGAGACAGCGGATAAATAACCAGGGGGCTCCTACATCTCTCCCCCCAATACCATCTTACACTCAGGTCCAGCTCCTGTGAGGTTCCCCTCCCCCTTGCTACTCATCACAGCTCCTTTCTTACTCTGTGGCTCCTGTAAGCCTGATTTCTAAGGGTAGAGTGAGAGGCTCCTAGGAGAGAATAGGACATTGGAAGGAGCCAGGTAAAAAGTGAGCCCAGAAGACACTATATGAGCCTCAGGATTGCGTGATGGTTGAATTCAGAGATCCAGAGGGTCCTGACTTTGGTACCTATTCCTGATGAGCAGGTACCAAACAAAGTAGAAACACAAATTCTGTTGCCCACTAAGCTGGTATTTTCTCTTATCATCTATTTTCTCAGTCTAAGGAAGAGTCAGCCCCTCTGGAGAGCCTGTTGGCCACAGAGGGCTCAGCACTAACAAACCTTCCCAGCTATAGGAATTTTAATTCCCTTGTAAAATACCTACCATGAGACCAAAGGAGAAAGCTTCCAAATGGAGATAGTGTATAAACATCACATTTCAGACCCATTGGAGATTTGAGAATAAAAATGACTTTAGTCTTCCCTGACATAACATAAAATCAAACGGAGCCCTGACTCTGTTGTACATTGCCAATGATCAACTTCACAGGGCCACAGACACCAGGAGTGTCAGTCCCCAAGGCTCCATAAGTCGATTTTCCTAGTATCACACATTCTTCAGGATGTAGATGTCATGATGCTGTGCGGTGAGATTGAATGTCCACCTATTATTAGAAGATGGAAAGTGGATTCAATACACAAGATCAAGTGGAGGCTTGTCTACCCCCTTCTTATCTTCTTCACCTTCTCTTTTCTCTTTCTGTCTTTTTCTCTTTGTGACCCAGCAGGTCTCTGTGAAGAGCTTTCAAATGTTCACAGGCACAGTCAGTGTGTGATGTTCAACAAATTTGTGTTTAAAGGAACCATTGATAGAATTAGGAAAGTGATTTATTTGGGATAGATCCTGTCCAAAGAAAGGAGCACTCTTGGAACTCAGTATGAATACAATTTCAATGTGACTCAAGAGGGAGCATTTTTATACATGAATTTGATCTATGAGAAGCTAGCAGCAATAAACAGGACTTTTAATACTGTTGATGGCCAAGAAACACGATTGGAAGTCAGAAATAATATCATGTGCCAGGAACCGACTCAGTCAATTCCCCGCTCAGTGAGATAAGTCTTTATTGGTTCATAGATCTAGAATACAAACTAGCTACATAAGGTACAAAGATAGGATTCTCCAAGTGGGTGAACACTAAAAAAAAAATTAAATCAGTTATCTTTAGAGAAAAGACTCAAAGCGTCTCCCATTTGTATCTGTTAATCTTAGCTGGACAATTTTCCCTGAAGGGTTCTTACAAATGTTTTGTGCACAAATTAAGCTATAACTCCAGCCTGAGTTATATACTTAGAGTGTTTTGTGTACAGGGCTGGAGAGATGGCTCAATAGATAAGAGCAGTGGCTGCTTTTGCAGAGGACCCAGGTTTGATTCCCAGCACCCACAGCGTGGCTCACAACAGCTTGTAACTCCAGCTCTGCCACTGCCTTCCAACTGTGAGTTCCAGACAAAAAGGTCTCTAGCTTAAACATTTCCCCTTTCTTACAGTGATTGGCAAAATAATCAATACCTTAGTCTGGCAGGGAGGCTATATGACAAATTTGGCTTGCTAAGGAAGAAGGATCCAGTGACTAGAAGGGATGTTTACAGGAGATGTGTTTGTCCTTGGGAGACTGCCTTGAGGAAGTAGCAGTCTATAAACATACCAACAAGCAAGCTGACCCATAGGTCATGTAAGAGAGGCTCAGACCAAAGTAACGTGCTGAAAATGGTCCATTCATTTGTTTATCATTTTCCAGGGCTGTAGATCAAGCCCAAGCCTGATGTGTGCCAAGCAAGTGTTGTATTACTGTAACACTGGAGCCCTTCGATTTTATTTGAAAGACACAGAACAAGAGGGGATATGAGGTAGGTCACAGAACCAAGCCCTCTGATTGTTACATACAGTTTTGGGGATTCTCTTTCCTAGTGTATCTGCATCATCACCAAAGGTGAGTGACATAGTAAGAGATGAAGTTTGAGGAACAACCGTTCACAGCAGTTTCCTTTACCAGAGAGAGATATCAGGGCAAGTTCCCTCATCAACAGCTCTGCTTTTCCAGTTCGCCTGATAAGCAGCCATGGCTTTAAGTTAGATTTCCTGGGCAAGCAGGCATCTACTGTCAGAAGGGGCAGCATTCATGAGTGAGCTACGAACAGTCTCATGAATACTGAGCATCGGAGGTTTCTGACTCTCTGTTGACTCTTGGTTCTTGCACTCTGTCTATGTGCAAACTTGCTTTTCATAACCGTTTTGTGAATTTTCTTTGCCTCATGAACTGCCTACTTATTACTTGTATTGATGCATCTTACACATTTTATCTATTTTTCTTGTTTTCTAGAGCAGAATTGCCTGTTTCCAACAGACACAGCAAGTATATAGCACAATAGTCATGGTGTGTATCTTTATCTAAGTTCTACAAGGCTTGTTCCAATGAATCCCTCAATCCAGCCTTCCTTGCAGGCGAGAAATATTTGCTGAGCACCCACTGACTGTCTAGTAACTTTGGCTGTGGGAAGATGAAAAGCTGACACTCTTGAGCCTAGAACGAGCTCAGACCTTAGAGTTAAAAAGGGGAAACTGTAATAAACCTTTATGTCAAAAACCATGAGTAAAGAATGACACGGTTAATTTTATAGAGGATGTGGAGGGGAAGGGATGTGGGAAAGACAGAGGTTTGTCATCTTAGAGGAAGTGGTATTGATGTAGCAAAGGTGAGATGTTCCCAGACAGAAGGAGATGAATTGACATAAGGAGCCCTGATCTAGGTGTCCTATGCTAGGTAGGGTGGTGGAGAGGAAACAGGTTTTGAATTCGCAAGAAGCATGTGTTTCTGTAGGGTTGTGTATCCAGACTCTTCATGGTACAGAGGTTAGTGTCTTTCTTTCCCATCTGGAAAATGACTACGGTAACTAAGGAACCTTGTGAAGTGTGGTCAAGGCAGGTTATTGACTGGTTTCTAGCAGTGTGCCCTGTACCCAGAAGTCCCCAGCAGAGCATATCTGGCCTGATTATTGTCATTGTGATGCTCTCAAATTTCATGAGAGTCTAGGGAGATAATGAATGGGGTCTAGCTTCATCCGAAAAGGTCATTTACAGAAGAACTCTTGGTTTCTGACAGCTGGAGAAACAGCCTGTTGGTCAACTTTATCTGGACAGAGAGCTGAACCTAAGTGTACCTTGAAATTTCAGAAAATAAATGAAATCTCAAATGTAAGTTTATTCCAATTGTAAAAAGATGTGTTTATTTTATTTCCTAACATTTGGGAGAGTGAGGAAATTTGACATACCTATACGTGTATATACATACATAACATACATGTGTCCCTATATATTTAAATGTATAATAAACATTTAATTGTCTGTCTGGAACACATCTTGCCTGTGCTAAGGTGTCTTTGACAGAAAACCCTTGGCTCTCAGCTGCTTGGCTAGGTTAAGGCGAGGGAAATGGTGTCTTGACTTTGTTTGGGATGGACAGAGGGACAGTGGGAAATGTCTGGAGACAATTTGTGCTGCCAGTGTCTTCAAAACTGAGAGAAGACAGAGGGAAAATTATGACCCTGGGCACAGCTGGTGGTGTGAGGAAATGATGATTCAGTTTGTGTCTTTGACTGGAGCGGTGCATTGTTTAAAACTGTGCCCAACAATCCCTTCAGCATTGGGACAGAAACAAGTCTTGTCAATAAATTAGAGCGGATGTGGGGAAATCACTCCCAGGGTGAGTGAGTTCCAGGCCTGAACGAATCCCATGAGGTCAGTGCCCACAAAAGCAGCTGCCAAAATTTACATTTGCCTACTTGCCCTCTGGTTCTGAATAGATATAAATCCATATAATAGGGCCCCAAAGCCCCTTGCTCTGCTTGTCTGCTGTGTGCTGTTGAGAAGAAAGGGTATTCCACAGAGAGAAACTGGACAGGCTTGCTGGATGGTCCCAGCTTTGTTACTACAGGACTACCCCAGGCATCGTTGTCTCCAGACTTCTGAGATCCCCCTGACATCCCTCCCCTATTAAAGTGTTCCATCGCATCAAAAGTACCATCTTATCATTATAAATAATCAATTTTTAATGAATGTCCAAACTATAACAAGGGCAAAAGGCATTTCAGCATGTATGTATTTTTTAAAATTAGAGAAGTATCTGCACACTGTAAAAAGTTTGAGAATGTTTAAATAGGAAGTGTCTTTCTCTCCATATTTCTTAGCAAAATTTGACTCCTCATAAATAACTGTTAATAATTTATTATGCATACTCTTTCTCTCTCTCTCTCTCTCTCTCTCTCTCTCTCTCTCTCTCTCTCTCTTTCTCTCTCTCTCTCTCTCCCCCTCTCTTAGTTTTGTTGTTTTGAGACACAGGGTTTCTCTGTGTCTCTGAAACTGGCTCTGTAGACCAGGCTAGCTTCAAACTCACAGAGATCCCTCTGTCTCTGCTTCTCAAGTGCTGGCATTAAAAGTGTACACTACCACTGCCTAGTTAGTTTTTTAACTTTTCTACAACTCAGTTTTGTTATCCTTTTAAAGATCTATTTATTTATTTTATATGTATTAGTGGTTTACCTGCATGTATGTATGTGCACCCTATGCATGCTTTGGTACCTGCAGAGGCCAGAGGAGGCATCTGATTCCCTGGAACTGGATGAAGGTATAGGTGTCTGGGAGCCACTGTGTGGGTTCTGGGAACCAACCCCTGGTCCTCTGCAAAAACAGTGACTGCTCTTAACCACTAAGCCATCTCCCCAGGCTCCCTTCTGTCATCTTTAAAAATAATACCGTCTCATAGGCTGTCACAAAGATTTAATGTGCGTGTGTGTGTATGTGTGTGTGTGTATATACATATACATATGTATACATAGTATATGCATATATGTGTATATGCATACATAGGGTTTATGCCTGATATATAATAGATACAAAAGACTAATTTGATTGTTACTTGACAAAGATTTCAGGAAGAGCTTTGTTTCCAAAGGAAGGTAAAGTGGAAGCCTGAGTTGGGTTTGGGAGTAGGAAAGGTTGGGTTTCTGAGCAGGCATTGTGGATGGATGCCTTTCTTTCAATGGAGAGAGAGTTTTGTCATTCCCCGAGGTGGTTAAGGACAGACAAATATGGTGACCCTCTGTTTGCTATGGCATGATACTATCATGCTTCTCTGAGCTTCAGATTTTGTCTATGTGGCCGGAACAGAAGATTCATTTTAAGGACCATGTGAATGCATAGGTATGGCACTGTGTGCTCAGGGTGATTGTTTAAATATGGCGGGTATGGTAGCAGGAAGCAAAGGGTATACTGCTTTCTTTTCCAAATTTATCCAGGAGTGAAGGGGAACAGAGAAGAGAAACCAGGATAGGAGAATGGACTTTGCTTGTACTGAAAGTGGCTGATTGGCACAATTTTATTTCACCGTTTGCTTTGTTTGTGACCTATGGCAGCCTATTATTTATAGGTCAGAAAGTATACCTTCAACAACATTTACCTGGTTGCTGCCCTTCCAGTGAGAAGATGATCAGAGTATCATTGGCATCAGATTAGCATCAGTGTCTAGATAGGAAAACAGAGGCTCAGAAGGTACAAGCCTCTGGCCAAGCTCACCTAGCACATGACATCTTCACGTTGTGAAGCTATTCTCCCACTAATGTTCTGACAATGGTCAGAATAGAGTGTCTCAGGCTACACAGTTCCCAATGGCTTTGGAGTCAAATCGGGGTCCTCAAAACGAGGTTGCCAGACCAAAACATCCTTCGACACCATCTCCTTTATCTCCCCTCCATGATTGTTTAGAACCAGAAATTTTTGTATGGTCCTGCTGTTGCCAATGAATGTACTAATACTGACTGTGATTACGGAGGCCAGGACAAAAGCCATTTTCCCCTCACCAAGATGATCCGTGTTTGGAGGAATGCTGCTCTTCCCTCTACACCCCATCCACATATTTTGAATTAGGAGTGATTCTGCCTGTGAAACATGGTCAATTTATCTACAACAGCATTTGAGAGAAAGAGGATAATGGAAATTTTAATGAAACCGCCAACGCCATGAGACTAGGAATTGGTTCTTTTGCAATAGGAAGCAGCAACTTTGCTCAATAGGCGACAAAACCCTTCAGCTTGTGTTCATGAAAATTATGACGGACCCTGGCTCCACTGAGATTTAACCAACGGGGAAGAAAAGAATCTTAAGAGGTCAGAGGCAGTTCATTTGGAAGTTGCTGTCCAGACTTCAAGAATATTTCCATTTTTCAAAAGGGCACACAAAGAAAGAGGCTGGGCTCCTGTGCCAGAGGACACAGGTTTCCTGAATTCTAGAACTATCCGAGGATATGCATTGCTGGTTATTTGTGCTTTGTGTCTCATGGCCATGAGACAGTAGATTTGATTGTAACACACTGGAGTCTCACACTGAGGCCACTGCATCAGGCACATGTCTGAGCCACTGGCTTAATTAAGGTTTCTATTGCTGTGGTAAAACACCATTCCAGAGAGCAACTGAGGGAGGAAAGAGTTGATTTCAACTCACAGTTTACAGAGCACCATCAAGGGAAGTTGGGGCAGGAATCTGGAGGCAGGAACTGCCCTGGAGGCACACTGCTTGCTGGCTAGCTTGAGGTTGTCGTGTGTGGGGGGGGGTTGCTTAATCTTTCTTATACACGTTAGGGCCATCTACCCAAGGGTTGCACTTCAGACAATGGGCTGGATGCTCCCACATTAATCACTAATTGAGAAAATGCTCTACTGGCGGGTCAGTGCTGTGGAGGCATTTTCTAAATTGTCACTTCTTTTTTTTTTTTTTCAGATAACTCTAGCTGTTGTCAAGTTTAAAGAGTGTTAACAGGGCAGTCTTGAACAAGACTCAGCATCAACGGGCAACTTGTTTTTCCCCAGAAGCCTAGTTTATGTGACATGTTTCTCACAGGAGCCATTTAGAGCAGGGGAAGAGATATGCTTGCGGTGACCAAGAGACCAAGCTCCGCTGATGTTAATGTCTGAGTATATTAGTAGAACCGCCTACTAGAGGCCTAACAAGACCTACACACTCAGGAAGCACTGCCATCAAGTGGTAGGGCGGTGTCACCCACTGTTTTGAATATGTAATGTCTGCCATAGGCTCTTGTGTTTGATAACTTTGTCCTAAACTAGTGGCTGTTTTGGGAGACTGTGGAATCTTGATGAGGTGGGGCCTCATTGGAGGGAAGTGGGTCACTATGGGCCAACTTGAGGTTTTAGTCTGGATCTATTTGCCATCTGCTGTCCCATGAGTTGCCTGCTGCCATGCCTTCCCCACTGGATGGGGCTGGATTTCCCCCCTCTGGAAGCTAAAATATGTTATGTGCAAGTCACTTTTTGTCAGGTATTTGGTGAGAATGACAAGAAAAGTAATCAGCGTATCCATCCAGTCTTCCACAGAAAAGATTGAATAGCTTCACAGAAGCGGTTCGGTCACAGCTCTTCATGGCAGATGCCGATGATGCTTAATTCAGTCTTCATTCTTTCACTCCTGATTATCTTCACAGTGGCCTTCCTGCCATTCTGTTCCTAAAAGATGAGGAGCAGCTCAGATTTCAAACAAAACTGTCTTCATAGCCTGCCTGATTGTCAGGATGCTTATAAGACCAATTACAGTTACAATCAAGAAATAGAGTCTGCCAGTTGGCGGGTTTTCATGGTTATGTGCATCGTGGATCCAAGTTCCTCCCAGTGTTCTACTTTGCACTCAGGTTTCAACCCTTCTTACCCAAAGGCAGAAACTGTGACTTTCTCTGCCCCATGACTCCATATTTGGCTGTGTGACTTGCTTTGGTCCATGACTGTTGGTGGAAGTCTCCTGTTCCAACTGCCTGCTTCCAAATAACCAACACAAAGATTTAAGATTACTTATAAATGCCCAGCCAATAGCTTAGGCTTGTTACTAGCTAATGCTTGCATTTAAATTAACCCATTTTTTTTTTTTTAATCTGTGCCTTGCTACATGGCTTGGTACCTTTTCCCAGTATGGCATGTTCATTGTTTCTCTATGCATCTGCTAATGACTCCTCTGACTCCACCCCTTTTCTTCCCATCATTCTCAGTTTGACTCTTCTGCCTAACTTTATACTGTTCAGCTATTGGCTAGTCAGCTTCTTTATTAACCAATGAGAGTAATACATATTCATATTGTACAAAAGGGTTTTTCCACAGCACATACATGATAACAAACATGATATAAACTGAAACTAAAATATAACTGCATGATGTATATTCTATCTCTTGAGGTTCTCAGAAACCTGAGGCTGTTATATAAAGATGCCAGGACTAGCCATTTGTGTGACAAGAGAAATGTGGTCTAGACACTCCTTTGTTCCAGTCAACAATATGCCAACAACCAGAGACATAAATGACCCACAGTAGACCACTCAACCTCCAGTGAACCTGCCAGGTGACTAGGTAGATATGGTGGTACATACTTTTAGTACCAGCACTTGGGAGGCAGAAGTAGGCAGATCTCTGTGAATTTGAGGCCAGCCTGGTCAACAAAGCAAGTTCTAGGACAGCCAGGGCTGTTACACAGAAAAACCATGTTAAAAAAAAAATAAAACAAAGAACAAAACCGCTCAACTGATAGAATTGTTGTGTCAAACCATTGGACTTAGGAGGCCCTGGAAAAATGATGATTCTGTAGAACCCATGACAGTTCCAATACTGTCTGCTCAAGACTTTGTTTGGTGAGACCAATAAAAACATGTTGTTAACCACCTTGCACCATGCATTCTTAGTTTATTAAAATCTAAGCTAGGGTAGAGAACCTCTAGAGAACCAGAAAAATAGCGTGGGATTGTATGTAGCTGAGACACGGGCAGCCAGAGACAACAGAGCCAGGCGGCAGGCCCCTTGTGCAAGTGCAGGGCTGTTCCTGTAGAAATGTCAATGCTGCCACCTCCACCTCTGCGACCATCAGGGAATGAATATCAGAATTTTCTTCACAGCCAACCCAGAGGGACAGAAGCCTCCGTCTCTGTGCCTTGTATGTATCTCCTCACACACACCCACTCAGTCTCTTTCCTGGATCCCTATTTGGTAGACCCGTAAGTTGTATTCCTTTCTTCTCACTCAGCTGGTAAGGTTAGGATTCCCATGATGCCCAGAACAAGCCAAAGAGTCACAACTGTTAGTTTTTTGCTCATGGGAGAGACACACTCACATACTCACTGCCAGGTGCCACACAGAGAGTTTATCTAGGGAGTTCAGGGAGTTCGGATATCCAGAGAAGGGAAGGGGAGAGAGAGAGAAAAAGAGAGAAGGAGACAGAGAGAGAGAGAGAGAGAGAGAGAGAGAGAGAGAGAGAGAGAGAGAGAGAGAGAGAGGAAGAAGGGAAGGAAGGAAGGAAGAAAGAAGGGGAAGAAAGGAAAAGAGGAAGCAAAAAGGACCCACTGCCATGTGTTACTTCTTTTTAAGGGAATGGGTGGGCATATAGCTACGTCTAGGTGCGTGCTCAGCTGGTGGCGCCATTTTACCTTGGCCAACACTTGCGGCATGTCTAGAACACACTCACAGCAACAATTTGTGATTTAGAGATTCATAGGGTAGGAGAGAAGGTAACCGCAGGCCATGGAGGGCCACATGAGCACCAAGCAGACAAGTTAAGTGTCTTACTTCCTTTTCTTGTCATTGTGACCAAATATTGGAAAGAAAGAGCTTCAGGGGAAAGGGTGTGATTTTGGCTACAGCTTGGGCAGACCTGGTCCATGGCAGCAGGTGCTTATGGTTGGTCACATGACAGTGACAGAGAGCTACACAGGAAGCTGGCTAGCTAGCCTGTAGTTCTCAAGGCCTGCTCGCATACCCTGCAGCAAGGCCTCACATCCTAAAGGGCCTCACACCTCTCAAAACAGCACCATAAACTGAGGATAGTGAGCTCAAACATCGAGCCTGTGGCAGACAGCCCACATGCAAATATAGGACCTCAAGGAAGCCAGTGATGAAAGTGAGATGCTCCTGGGCTCCATCTAGTTGAATTTTTTGAATAGCTCCATGTGCTGCCACAGGGCAGAAGCCTTCTAGTCGGTACAAGACCCACAACAGAGAGGACTATCTAGGTGGGAACACCCCCGGCACTAGAGCAGAGAGAGGAGAAGCCTTGAGATTTGGCCATCTTAAGCCTTTCCTGTTTTCCCAGGGTGGAGGTCAAGGTAACTCCTATGGCAGAGCTTTAATGCAGGCCTTGTTCTCAGCTGTACCTGGGAAAGGCCCTGGCTGAAATGGGATCTAATTGGGAATCGTAATTTTATCTTACTATCTTATAGCTCAGGAAGGCATGCTCTACAGACTAGAATGGATGGTGGGTGAACAATATTCCATCTTTTATTAGTCCTTATTCCCCCACCCCATAATTACTGCTTCTAATAACAGCAGTAGCAAGGCTGTGATCCTACCTAACACAACCTTCCTTTATCCATATAAAATTGGTCTGCTATTCTTCCCCAAGAGAACTCTCAGAGTCTAATCAGTGAGTGTTTGCAGCTCTGGGTGATGTTTATACCTCCTGTGCATCAGTCATAATCCTGCTCAGGGTCCAGTGGCCTAAGGAGTAAAGAAACAGTGGAGAAAGGCATAGGAAGCCAAGAAATACCCATTCTCTCTCTCATACATATCTGGGACTGGAAGATGTCATAGGCCGTTGCTGCCATTACATTCTGAACAGGCAAAACACAAGAAACAAGGGGGGGGGACCAGCAGACAAAGCAGTGAAACCAGGCAGATGTTATGGCACTGAATGGAAAGCCTCAGAGCAGAGAGCCAAGAAAAAGACACACTCCTTTTCTTGATGAACAGAGTGTATCAGGCTGCGCAGAGTCCACTAGCAGCTTCTAGAACCATCAGAGCTCCGGAAGCTCTGCAGAGCTTGATGCCTGCGTTGCAAGTGAAATGGGAGCCAGCAAAACACAAGTCACAAAGTGGTCACCACCTGCTGTATCTCATACTTGGAGAACAATGCACATGTTACTGTGGGGACCGGCATGAAAACTAGGAAAGGTGCTGTCGGGGGAGGGGGAGGGAAAGAATGCAGATGGTCTGGAGGATACAGGGCTACTGAAGGTGGAATAGGGGGGGGGGGGATGAGGAGGGGACAGCAAATGGTGCTGAGATGCCACACTGAAACCGAACACTTTGTACGCCAGTTTAGAAATCAAAAATCCGAGCTGGTGCTTGCCAGTTGTTTTCTTAGTTTTAGCCATCCTCACTGGAGTGGGATGAAATCCCAACATAGTTTTAATTCTCATTTCCCTGATTTTTAAGGATGTTAAATTTCTTAAAAAATTGCCCATTTTTATTCCTTCTTTGGAAACCGAGAATAGCGAAACTGCTAGAAGAAAACTAGGTGTGGTGGATTATGTCTTTAACCCAGAACATGGGAGGCAGAGGCAAATGGATCTCTGTGAGTTCAAGGCCAGCCTGGGCTACATAGTGAGTTTTGAACCAACCAGGGTTATATAATGAGACCAGGTCTGTGGTAGTTTGAATAAAAACGGCCCCCAGAGAGAGGGGCACTATTAGGTGGTATAACTTTGTTGGGGTGGATGTGTCCTTGTTTTCCACCATGTGTGACAGTGGGGGTAGCCTTTGAGGTCTTTTTTGCTAAAGCTGTGCTCAGTGTGATAGACACTGCTGCTGCCTGAGGATCAAGATGTAGAACCCTCAGCTCCTTCTCCAGCACCATGTCTGCCTGCCTGTGTTCCTCCATGCTTCCTGCCATGACAATAATGGGCTAAACCTCTGAACTGTAAGCCAGCTCCAATTAAATATTTTTCTTTATGAGAATTGCTGTGGTCATGCTGTCTCTTCTTCACAGTAGTAGAAACCCTAACTAAGATGGTGTCTGAAAATGCAAAGCAAATATAGGCAGTACCCCACAAATTACAGGCACAGGAAAGGGTTCAGTGAGATATATTTGGATATATAAATATACATCATACACACACATATATACATATATGGATATACAAAAACATATAAAAGAATTCAGCGAGATAGGAGGAAAGAGCCCGACCAAACATTACAGCCATTTGGGAAAAAAAAAATTAGAATGAGGTCTAGCAGCTTGCTCGGAACCTCTTTCGTGTTTCCAGAAGGTATAAGAACATCCACAGCCCAGACAAGCTGAGGGATCCCCTCCAGGCCACACATGCTGTAAGTAGCAGAGCTAGGTCCCCTCAGTATAGCACAGCATAGTCAATTGCAATGGAGTAATTTCTAGGAAATAATGCCTATGTGGGCTTCCCTCTCAGCCAAAGAAAAGAGCTACTGTCTCAGGACAATGGACTCATTTGATTTCCTCGAGACTCTGACAGACAAACTCTCCTCTCCCGTCATCTGCTGAGAAGCTGAACTTTTTTAAAAAAGGAGTTATTTCTCATAAATGCTTAAGTGCTGTGTGGTGACTTAACTAGAGGTCAGGAGGCCTGAATTTATTTCTTGGCTTGCTAGTGACTACTTTGGCCAGTGGCTACTGGGTTTTGAGTAAGCCACTGGCGGTTCCAGATGCTTCATCGGCAAAATGACAGTGTTCACTGGGGTACGTTGCTTTCTGGTTGATCCATGAAATGGTAAAAATACATGGTTTATGCCTGAGAGTCCAATGCAGAGAAGACCGAATGGGCAAAATTTAGCCCCTTGCTATAGCTTAGTTTTACATATTGGGGTTCCCAAGTTATAAAAATCCTAAACTATGTAAAGAATTACCCAGACCCTGATAATCTGTGATTCCAAGATGGTAGTTGATGTTTCTAAAGATAGCGTGTGCCTGAATTCTTCAAATGAATATAATTTTGGATGGACTAAAAATAAAGTATACTGGTTTGGGTTTTTGGTTTTTTTGTTTTTTGTTTTTTTCCACAACAGCATAGAGAGAGTGGACTGAGAAAAAAAATATTTGTGAATAGGGAATTATGTGGCTTTCCTGCCAAGATTTATTACATAAGTATGATTTGTCCTCAGCAGCCCTAGCCACAGTTAAAGCTTTACTACATGTACATCTGCTTGAAGGATGTGTGCTGGGAGATTCTTATAGGCTGGGCCCACACACATTCTTGCATAGAGCTTGGCAGACTTTCCAATGAAGTTGGTGGGAAAGATGAAATTTACATTCCTTGTTTCTGCTTCTAGAATCTTAGTCACATTAGGAATGTATTGGCCCTTTAGATACATGTCTGTTACTGTGACAGTAAGTTAATTTACAAATATAATTTTAGAGGAGTTTCTAAGCAAACAGATTTACCTAGTGTTAATCCAGAATAGCTGTTCAATGGTCTGGTAATGTAAGACTTGATATCAGTGGGAAAATGGTTTCCAGGGCTTAGCTATTGGTCTAAAAAAAATTAAAGGGGCCAAGTTACATTTTGAGAATGAAATATTAGACTCTAGATAACTTGACTTTTTCTTGTTATTTGTAGATGAATACCTTGGAAGGTCCTACTAGGCCTGTTGTCAAATGAGTGAAGATGTTTTGTAAATTAGGTCCGTCATCATCATCATTTCTCTTGTCTCTGCAGAAATAAGCAATGAGGTTCACATGTTCCCATTTCAAGGTGAATAGCTAGAGATGATCTTTACTGCCTTGATGACTGTAGGCAGAGCATGTGTAGAAATGTGAGCTGGTAGAATTATTATCAGAACACCACATTTGTACAAGGTTGGATGCTTTTAAAAGCCTTTTCCTGTGTAAAGCGATAGAGAGCCTTAGTCAGGTGGGATAGCTCAAGCCTATAATTCAGAACTTTGGGAAAAAGCCGAGACAGGAGAGATCCATGAGTCTGAATCCACCCTAGGATGCCTAGCAAGACCTTGACTCAAAACAGAAAAGTGAGGAGCCTTCTCCAGAGAGGCCAGACAAGGTATGCCCTCTGATGAAGTCATGAGACCCTTGGCTCAGCAAAGTGAGAAAGATCAGCCACCAAGGATGACTTTGGGGAGATGTTGGCTTTCACAAGGCCCTGGATGAGATGATCTCATAAAGAAGAGTGTGCCAAGATTTGTAAACAATGGTTTGATGCTCCTGAGACTTAAAGGGCTTTGCCATCTGGCCCTTATCACCCAGGGCTTTCCATTCCCTCAGGATCCCCTGCAACAACTCAGCTAGACACAAAGCCAGGCCACCAATTTGTTTATATAAAAACGACCGACCCTCAGCCATTGTACCGGAACACATATGTTCATTCTGGACTGGTGACAGGGCATGAGGAATGTGAGCGGGTAAGAGGGGCCTTTGGATTTGTTCATGATATAAGTCAGAATAAATGCTTGTAAAGATTCTCCGTTGTCTGCTCATGATGAGGTCTCCAAATATTCTTCAATGAACTCATGCTTGCTCTCAGGAGTCCCACATGCATGCTTTTATTTTGCCAGTGTAAGGCTGCCTGATCATTAAAAGTCATTTGGTGACCATAGAATCAGGTCCATCTTGTTTGGAGAAATACTTTGTAGAAAACTAGGAAGTTCACCTACTCCATTTCCTGTATCTCTGATGAGCAGATCCATTCGTGTTGCCCAGCAACCACTTTCCTCTCCCCAGACAATGCTAAAGGAACCAGCCCTTTGACTTGTATATTCTGACACTCACCATGCTACCTACTCCTTGAATGGTTCATTTCTCCTTTAAGGCATCAGCCATTCTCGTGCCTGCATATTCTAGAATATTCGGAGAACTTTGTGATGCAGTCTCAATTTTGATTTTTCATTTGTTTGTTTATTATCTTCTATGCTGAAGATTGAACCCAGGGCCTAACACATGTTACTGAAGTGTCCCACCAGTGAGAGACCCTCTCTACCTCAGTTTCAGGGTATCTATATTCGTATGTTCGAGGATGGGGGGACCTATGTATTAAAGAATTATGGAGTAATAAATGGATTCGCCCAAATATTATATGTTCCCTAGAACTAGATCAAATCTTGGATATAAACAATAATAAATGACCTCACATTCCTTGACATTTGATTTTTTTTCTTGCTATGCTAATTTTCTTTTGGGGCTATGTTCAGTTCAACCTTGAACACAAAGAGAACCATGGTACTGGAATACGCCCCGCCGGGGTTTCCACCTGGAGTTGAGGGGTGCTGTTGCAGGACAATTATGAACTGTCATGTTTTCTCTCTGTCCCATCTGTGGGTCACGTGACTTGACCCTAAGTCAGTGTTGCCATGGCCACTTCCAATCTCATTTTCCCACCTGCAGAAAAGGGTAGTTGAGGCAGCCTTGAGCCTCTATAACCTCCAGACTCTCAGAAGGCTTCTCTCAGCACAAAGAATCCAAAATTTCATGCGCTGGCAATGGCTTTTGTTTCTGTACACTCCATTCTGTGGCTGCCTGGTCATTCTCTAGGTATTTGAAGCAGAATGAAAGGGTTCCCTGTGAGCTTCATTTCACTTGCTCTCTGGATCATTTTTCATTCTGCATTTACCGAGGACCAGTCTCTGATCCACACCCCCCCCCATGCACAATTGTCCTTTTTAGTCCTCAGAAGCTGGCAACCCACACAGAGTATTCTAATTAAAAATGTGCATTTTGAGAACAATGTGAAGTCACACCCTCATGCAGTGGAAGAAAGGATCTCTGTTAGCTCCCCACAGATGTGAGAATGAATCTCTTGCCAGAAAGCTTGTCCACTTTGCAAGTACCTGCTCCAGACTTCAGACTTCTCCTGGCAGATGAACTTTAATTTATCAGCCCCGTGGTTACCATAGAGCTTTATCTATCGCCTATTAGGATCTTCCCAGGTGAAAACCTATTTAAAGAACCTACTAGTGTCTTGACTGCTGCTCAGTGTCATACAGGATCTAAATGTAGTGTGTAGTAAGACACTTAATGAGTCAGATGTGGTTTGGATCCAGAATATGCAAACTACTCAGCCTCTTTGAACATCAGAATCTTCGTCTGAAAAAACAGAGGTAGACGCTAAGTTGTTTTGTGATGACTTCCTGAAGAAGCCACACAGGGCACCTGAGCAATGGCAGATTCAAGTCAGCCCTTTAATAACTGCTAGCTACTATAATGATCAAAAGTGGGGGGATGACATTCAGTCAGTGGACCTTAATCAAGAGCCTTTCATATTCCAGACTCCATATTAGGACACTAGATATGCATTGCTAAACAGAGCAGGCATCCGGGCTGTTCTCATGAAACTTGTGGTCTCATGGGAGAAAAAGTCTGTATAAAATAAACAAACCTATAAATACACAGTGACGAGTTATGGTAGGTGCTATGGAGGAAGTGGACGGAGGTCTGCTTGTGTGTGTGAAGTTCATGTGGGTACAACCATGTGGGAAGAGGTTGTAGAAAAGAAAATACCCTTGTGAGAGAGATTCCCAGGAGAGGAAAACACACTAACAACAGGAAACTTGATTTTGTTACGTTATTGACTCACAGTATTTTAAAGTTTGAGTGTTTATCAAGACATGTCTGTTCTACATCTTTTGCTTTATAGCTGGGCAAACTGGAACATGAAGAAATGAGTTGCCTCCATGTATAAAATCAGTTCAGGAGAGTGTAGTCTAGACCAATAAGGTTTTGTTTTTCTGTTATAATCTCTTATTTCTTCTTACATCTATCAGAAAAACTAGGATTTTTTAAAGTGATAATAAAAACATAGAATCAGTGTGTTTTTTTCCTCTTATCACTAATAAAAGTCTTTCCTTGACATTTCCAGGAAAAGGAGGCTTAAGGTAACGAACCTACAAGAATCTTCCATACTTTAAGCTGTTTGAACTGAAGCCAACGCCTACTTCTCTATCAACATTTTACCTCTGAGTGTTTCCGCTTGCTTGTTGATTATGTTGCAATCACATTCCCACAATTTCTCACAATATTCGGGAGCCTAGAGTCCAGGGATGGCTCTTTCAGAGCTTGAAGACCATGAGGTGCTGTGGTCCTTACCCTACACTCATATGACGTGGACCACTATGCCAACTCTGCCAGAAGGTGCTCTCACTAGGTACTTGCTGCTGCCACCAACATTTGGGCATAACACAGGAAAAAAGTAAGATTTCAGCAAGCTCTAAGGCAGGCAGATGTTCAGGTGGACATAGTATGGGTTTAGATGAATCTGGATTTAAATTCCTTTCTACTGCTTGTTAGTGACTTGAAACAGGTTACTTAATTCTGGATATTACAGTTTCTATAAAGTAAAGAAAAAAAAGAGAGAAGAATTTGAGTTTAATTTTCAGAGTTGCTGTAAGGCAAATAAGCAGGTGCCCGAAATGACAGAGTATGTGACATGCTTTCTCTTAATTGTAAGTACACATATGACACCTTGTGATAGGCATTGTTTGCAAACATGAACTCCGTTCTCTCTTATCTTGAACTGGAAGACTGGATAAGCAGAAGAGGTTTCACGGGGTAGTAGGCTGTATCAGAAAGTTTCCTGGTCTTATCATGGCTGAAATGTATCTATCAAGCCCATCTCCCAAGCAGGGAAATACAGACTTTCCGATGCTTCCAGTCAGGAATCCGTGGTGGTTTGAATGAGGATGTCCCCCACAAGCTCTGGTATTTAGCAAGACCTAGAAAGTGTGTCCTGGCTGGAGGAAGTCATCACTGGGGGTGGGGGTGGGAAGTTTTAAAGCCTTGTGATACTCCCAGGTTGCTCTCTCGGCTTCCTACTTGTGGGTCACGACATGAGCTCTCAGCTCCTAGTCGCTGCCTTCACTCCACCATCACGGACCCTAATCCCAAAGAAACACGGTCTTCTGTAAATCCCCTTGTTCATGGTGCTTTATCATATCATCAGAGAAGTAACTAGCACACTGTCTTTGCTGTAATAATTAATAATATCAATAATTCCATGGTGTTTATGGACTGGCCACTTGCTGTGTGACATCACTCCTTACTGAACTATCACCATCAATGTCTTTAGTAGAAAAACACATGGTCGCATATCTACAAAAATGAGTGCTTGGTGTTCACAAGGGCTGTGCTTTTTCTCTCTGCCTACACTGTTCCTTCTTGACTTTCCTGGCAACTGTCATCCCAGTTACTATTCCTGTTTGGCTTATGAGACTCTTGCTGACCTTGTGATAACGAGGAGCGCTCTCTCCTATGGAAGAAGCACTGTGTTGTCCATGGATAGAGTTAGAAAGTTCTAGAATGGCAGAGACCATATCTTATTCAACTTTAAAATATATACCAGTGGTCTATAGTAAGGAGGAAAAAGTAAAAAGGAAAGAGGAAGAGAAAGGGGAGGAGGAAAGGAAGGAGGGAAAAGAGAAAGAGAAGCAAAGGAGAAGCCAGTACCACTTAATTAGTCAATGATAACATTAAAGCAACTTGCCTCACTCTTGGACCCTGTCCCTAGCTCTTGCTGCCCTCACCACAGAAAAAATTGGGCAATAGGAAGATCAATTTGAGTTGAGACTCAATGTGGTCATTACCATATGACAATAAAATGGCCATTTTTAGGTGTTAGAGGAGACAGATCCGCCTTCTCTAACATGAAATCCTGGATTGTTTTTCATTCTTCTAAAAGGCAAACATGACTGAACCCCAAGCTGACTGCAAGTTTGGTGATTGTGGAAGGTGAAGATCCAAAGGCTGCTAGCACCCTGGTTCTCAGCGAGGCATGAGTGGGAAGAGAGAGAGAGCAGAGGGTGGTCCCTGCGGGAAGAACGGACCAGGTTGAGCTCTCTTGGAGCAAACACTTCTGCAACCAGAGTCAGTTCCTCTGAACTATTATTAAAGCTTTCTACACTCCATTCCTAGGCCACCTGCTTGGCATCTAATTTTGCCAACTGCAACTGCACCTGGAGAGACAGGTGAACACTAGGTATGACCAAGTAACAGAGTAAAAAGAGTGACAGCAGAGGACTTACATTCATTTACTCATTCTTCAAATATCTATATCTATATCTATATAATTTCAGATGTCATTTTTATTTTTTCCTAAGAACAAAAATCTTGAGTTCAATGATTTCTTTTGTTAAATTTATAACTTTATTTTAATGTTGACTGTATTCTGAACAATTCTAGGCTCAGGAAATAGGGTAATAAGTGGTGGGCTCTACTGTCAAGGAGTGTGGCAGTTTGAAAAAAATTGCCCTCCCCTAGGCTTATGGGGGTGGCAATGTCGGTAGGCATGGTCTTGTCAGAGTAGGTGTGACCTTGTTGGAGGAAGTGTGTCATTCGAGATGGGCTTTGAGGTTTCGGATGCTCAAGTCAGACCCAGTGACTTACTCTCTCTTCCTGCTATCTTCAGATCCAGATACTCTTGGCTACTTCTCCAGCACCATTTTGCCTGCATGCTGCCATGCTTCCTACCATGATAAACCTCTAAACTGTAAGCCAGCCCTAATTACATGGTTTCCTTAGACAGTTGCCATGGTCATGCTGTCTCTTCACAGCAATAGGATCCTAAGACATAAAATTTATTTATTTACTTGTATGTTAGTGTACAAAATAATGGGTTTCATCAATAGATTTTCATGTACTTGCCATTGTCTTTTGTACAAATTTAGGTGGAAATACATTGAATCAAGGTAGAACTCTGTGGACAAGGAACTCAAAGACCCTCCTTATCACTGTGTATCAACTCACCATTGTTCTCTCTTTTTTAACTTAATAGAAATGAGAAGCTTGGATAAAATTCAGGTCACTGTTTTTCAAGACAGCACAATTCATACTTCAGTGATTTCTCTCCATAAGTATAGACAAATGTATACAACTTTGCATATAAATTCAGCAGTCTCAATATAGACACACTGAATCACACTCATAAATATCAGATCACAAATTCTTGGGATGAGAAAATTGTTTTAATGCCTTTCTTTCCAAAACCAATTTCTTCATAAATGTGATTAGTAAAATATGCTATTCTGTTTGCTTCAATAGATTCCTTTAAATGTAGTATTTTCAAACATTGAACAAAAGCTTCAGCTTTTAAGGAAGAAACTATGCTTTTAGGCAATACAAAGGGGCTGACTGAAGAGGAAGAATAAAGGTCTGCTTGGTTCATCCTCTTCTTTATCCCACATGAGAGGTCCTCTGTGTATAGCTCATCTGGACTAATAGGCAGTCAGGTTGGCTACATATCCTTCTGTGACTGGCATAGCTCAGCTCCCAGTACTGGGGTTCAGCTCCGGGATCCTCCTCAGCAACTTCCTCATGTTAACTGTCTCCCCATTCAGCCCCACTCTGCCTCTTGTATGACTTGGCTTGATCATGCTTTTGTGGCCTTGACCTCTCAGTTGAAGACCAGCAGAAGACTCTTATGCATCAATGGCTAGTATGTGCCAGTTTGCCAGGCTCTCTAGTGATTGGCTATTGGGCTCTACAAGGCCCACATTAAGGCTTTATTGTCAGATATGCTCTCCTCTGTCACACCACTTTTTACATTTATTTTGTATGTATGGGTATTTTGTCTGTACATGTCTGTGCACCACTGTGCCCTTGGTACTCAGAGAGGTCAGAAGAGAGTGTTTTATCCCCTGGAACTTGAGTTACAAATAGTTGTGAGCCACCATATGGGTTCTGGGAATTGAACCTGGAAGAGCAGATAGTTCTCCTAACTGCCAAACCATCTCTCCAGCCAGTCCCACCATTCTTGACCAATTTCATCTTGAGTGTCAGAGTTAGGATGAGGCTGGGGAAGGCAGATGAAGTGACTGGAACTTAAAGCATCATTCATTCTCAAAGGTTACTCTAGGGACCTGACTCCATCGCCTGTGCCTTCATCCTGATGGAGTGACTAACTAAACCTGCTTGAGATGTAAGGAATCTATAGGAGAGCTTAAACTGCTGTTTTCAGTGTCTGGAAGGGACCACATGATGATATATAGAAAAACCCTACTGCTGAGGGTGAAAATTCATGGGGAAGAAGAAAGTATTTTTTATCAAGGGCAGCCAGCTTTACAACCAGTGATTAATTCCTTTATGAAAAATAGCAATTTGAACATTGGCAAGAGTAATTACCCCTTTTCTTTGTGTGGTAGTTGAGCATTTCCTGCTGTAATGATTCAGGTGAGTGCCTCATTTGGGGAAGCAGAGATGCCAGAAAACTATTTGTTTCCTTAGCATTGCCCATTTGTTTTTTTCATGAACTCTGTCAGGGGCTGCTACCAGTGATTCATGACACACGTCAACCCGGGATCTATAGAGCATCACCAAGAGGGACCTCTGCACTGGGTGCATTTCTCAAGTTGGCGACAGCTCAGTGACCCAGTGACTTGGTCACAAGCCTTTTTAGCTGTACGTTTCTCTCTTCTAAGATTTTCAAGGCCATTATATCTAGAAATATAAGATACAACAGAGGAAAAATCTCAGCAACAAGGGTCAACCTCTTGGTCCCTTATTCCATTCTGAATTTTGCTAAACCAGACCTTTTAGTAACACCAATAAAGACACAGTAACTAGAAAAATTCCCTGATGCCTCTCAACATGACCATCAGAGCTGACTTCCAATCATTGGTTTTTTTTATTTTTTTAAGAAAATTTTCAATCTCAGTTCATGGCTAGGTTGACACACTTGTGTGCTAAGATACTTGAAGCATGTGAAAAGATTCTTGGGTGTTAATTAATCTCTTGACCTGCATTCCCAGGGCCCCTCCTCTCTGCTTCCTGCTCCACAGCATATCCCTCCTCTGAATCTTCTCTAGCTTCCCCTCTGCTGGGGCTGCTAACTCAAGCATCCCCAGAGGAGGCCTCACCATCAGCTCCCTATCTCCGTCTTCCTCCTGCTAAGGTTTCTGACCCAGCATTGCGGTGTAACATGTGGCATCCTGGTCAAGAATCCCACTGCAAATTGCTTCTCTCAGTTTGTCCCTTTGGGGAACCAGAACTGTGGTGACAATTAAATTTGAATTGATCACATTAGAGAACATTTGACTTTACCCAGAAGAGCTCTTTAACTTAGACCTTTAGCTTTGCTTGTGCATATTCATATATAAACATGGAATTGAATGTATATTTATAATAGCAAAGTTAACTAACAATGCCATTCTATTACAATTGCTTTGCTTGTATCTGATTGTTTAAATATCACTACGCTTTTGGAGTTCTACTCTGAAGAACATATTCAGAAGGCTTTTAACTATCTGTTCTTTTAACTACTTTTAGAAAAACAACATAGGGTAGGACTGGGTAGGTACCCCTGCCAATGTCAGTCAGCTTACAGTGGTTTCCTCCCAGCTGTTTTAAGGCAGTATTATGCAGGAGAAACTGCTTAATGGAGGAGTGATATGTCCTGAGTGAGCAAGGAACTGCACAGTCTGTGTGCTACTTATATGCCTGGGTGACATCTCTGAAGTCATTTCACACATTAGAGGACACAACATGATACTCAACACACACAACTATTGTCTGTGATAGATAAACATCTTAGAACATACAATAATTCCAGCCATGAACACTGAATTAAAGAATACATTTTTATAGCCTTAATTCTGGAGCCTCACTTCCATATCATCATATGTAATACATGAGTGTAAAATGAATTCATTTTAGTGATGATAAAAGAGATTTCACTGGGAATCCTGACATTGACTGGAAATGAATAGAAAGAAATGGCAATTCTATACAGTCTGCTACACCATTATGAAGCAAATAGCTATATAGAGAAGGTTAAGGCCAAACTCCTTTGAATCCTATACCGACTTTGACTTCATCCTTCCTGAAAAATGGCTAACTCTTGACCAGGCAAGGCTACAATAAATCTCACCACTATCAAATGGATGCTCCAAATTTCTCCTTTTAGACACTATACTTTTCCAATTCATATTAATGTCTGTAAGCAGTGAGTTCTTTGGGAGATTGTTGGGACTTACACCTTCACAAATGGGTTGAACCATTCATAGACTAATGGATTGTTATTATAAAGGAATGGCTTTGTTATAGAATAAACTCATCTGGATGATTGTTCTTCTCTTTCAGACACCCTCTGCTGTGGAATGGCCAGCAAGATGACCCTCACTAGATGCCAAGAAACTGCTTTTGCTATATAGTCTTGCACTTCCCAGTACATAGAATTATTACTCTAATAAACCTCTGCAGTTTATAAATTACCTAGTCCCAGCAACATAAAATGGACTAAAACAGTGTCCTACTCAGCTCTCCTCATCCTGGTTTAGCAATGCCCTCTGTCTTTGCTTCCACATACAACCCCCCTTGTCTGTTTAAGTCACAACAGCTCTTCTTTCTGAAGGTGCCCCAGTACCCCTATATGTCTATAGATTTTTTTTACAAGTTTCCTAAATCCACTTAAAGCTCTTTATATTTTGCATAGGGATGCTTTGCCTACATGCACGTCTGTGTACTGTATGTGTGCTTGATGTCTGCAGAGTCCTGATATCAGAAGAGGGTGTCAGAATATCTAGAACTGGAGTTACAGACAGTTATGAGCCTTCCTGTGGGTGCTGAGAATTGAACCCTAGACTTCTAGAAGAGCAGCCAGTGATTTTAACACTGTGACATATCTCCATTACCATGCTATTAAAATAAGAATCTTCCTTCTGAATTTGGTAATTGCTTGAACTTTCCAGGCTATCTACTGTCTATGTTACACCTCTCCCTCTTGGGAATCTACTGATCTTGTATATCACATTGCTTCCTCTGTCTTCTCTGGTGCCTATATAACCTGACGGAAACTGTGTTGCTATTTTCGTGGGAAACACTGGTTGTTTCCCCAGGACTCCTGATCTAGAAGCCTGAGCTGAAATGACAGGATGTTCTACTTGACAGAACAATCTCAGAGTTGACCTGTCTGTACACCAGGCATGTGCCAGAATACAAAGAAGAGAAGGGAGAGTGGAAATGTGTCACAGTAAGTCTCTTGGGAAAATATGATGTTATTTAGTATACACTGCATCTCTCAAAACCCAGAGCTCCTGTGTCCATGGGGGACCTGCAGCTTGCTCAGGCTAGCTAGCCACACCTGTGCTGATCGCTACATCACATCTCTGACTTTATAGGTGGCAAAGGAGGTACACATGCTAAGTGTCTCGTGGCAGTGCTGTGTAAGCAGATAGGTCTACTCAGTAGTAGTCTGCCCACTCATATCGAGAATTAGTGTCTGTCTTGGGCAGAGGTCATATTTTATTGACATTCCACAGAGAATATGCAGCGGCCCTTCAATCAAGTTCCCTTTCTGGTACTGTTAAAGGGGCCATGCCTAGGGTGGGTATTTCTTATGCCTTCCATTATGCCACTCATCTCTGGGGTCAGGACAACCATTGACCAGGCCTTTTTCTCTTCATGGCTATTCTCCTTTTGTTTTCCTGTATCATAATATTTTCTAGCATATGCCATTGGCATAATTTGTGTGTCTACCTTCCCCTCTCCAAATTCTTGTGAAGGATATTTAATTCCCAAATTCATATGCTGGTCATACTTGGAGATGAGAGCTTAAGAAAGTAATTAGGAGCCAGGCAGTGGTGGCACAAGCATTTGGTGCCAGCACTTGGGAGGCAGAGGTAAGCAGATCTCTATGAGTTCGAGACCAGCTTGGTCTACAGAGTGAATTTCAGGCTAGCCAGGGCAACACAGAGAAACCCTATCTTAGGAGAGAGAAAAAAAAAAGGAAACAAATAAATAAATAAATTAGGATTTGATGAGGTTATGGAGTGAGGTCTCCAGGATGCCACTGTACTTTCTAAGAACAAAAAGAGAAACAGAGGGTAGGCTCACTTAAGTCACCAGAGGATTCACTCCCCTGTGTTCTGAGCCAATGAGAAGGCCCTTGAGATGTCAGTACCTTGCTATTGAACTTCCCAGCCTCTGTTGATGAGAAATCTCTACATTACTAGAGTGTGGTATCCTCTAGACAATAGAACAAGGTTATGTCTTTGGCTCCTCCCTCATTGCTGAAAGGACCACAGAAAAGCAGCTCATACAAAAGCTGGGTGGATTCAAAAGAGGGTTTTTAGGCTTGGAGGGCCCTAGGAGTATTAACTAGTTCCTATTCTCTTTGTCACCGTTCCTTGCTCTGGTTTCCTATCAGTCCTTACGAATCTAGATCATCTGTCAGTCTTGTGTTAGATAGATATAACTAAGCTGATGAGTCATCAGAAGACCCAACGTCATCTCTGACTGCCCCAGTGAGCACTGCTCTGAGTGCCTTAGGGATAGACTGCAGAGAATGAAGCCCTGGCTCCACCTTCTCCTCCTGCAGAAACTTGGTGGACAAGTGATTTGCAGCTGTGAAATGACAGCAAGGCTGTTTTTTGGACGCTCAGCTCAAGATCTACACATTCTGGTGCTGTGCCGTGTATATATGTTTGCACAAATGGAGGACCTGATCCTGTTATCAAAACTGAAAGCTATGAAGAAGGAAACAAAACTTAAAAGCGAAAGTTAGAAGAGTCGGAAGCTTCCAACAGGACTCAGGACTGCAATGTTCTGGAAGGAGTGTGAAGATCCACTTGGGCAATCTTAGGGAATCCGCAGCAGCTGTCTGAGTGGGGGCCGCTCCATTGTATGCAGGAAAATGGTTTTTTTTTTTTTTTAGTTAGTAATTAATGGTGATGGTGGCTGGAGACACTATGGATAAATCTGCTCTAAATAGCAATTTTTAACTATCCCATGAGCAGTCAAGAGAGGTTTAATCATCACAGACACCAAAGGTTGTCACACACCTCAAGTGCACTTGTGTGAAGAGAAGATTCACAGCCACTCTCTTAAGTGCACATACTCTGGCTAGCTGTCAGTATTTAGTCTTTTGGACTTGAAAATGGTGTGGATGGAAAAAGGCTTTTTCTCTCTACAGTAGATTTTTGCTATTGAATATCACAGGGCCTTTTAGATGAGAACTGACAAACACAGATATACCACTAAGGTAATAAAGAGAGACAGAGTCAGCGTTGGATAATTAACTGTAGTTACATCTCCGGTTATTGTGGAGAGTGCTATGGAGGATTAGGACCCGGTGCTTTGGAACAGTATAATGGGCGGGCTCAGATTTAGCATGGGGCAGAGACGAATGTCTCCAGAAGACTCTGAAATTTAGAAAGACAGGCAGAACTCAATAACCAGCTAAAGGAGAATGTTCTGATTGGGGGGGGGGGAGATCCTCCTTTCTAGTGCGTTCTTCTGTGAGTGACAGTTCCCTGTGGGAAACTCTTTTGGCCAGTTTTGATCCTTAGAGTTTATGGAAGTGGTGGTCACAGCAGCTGCCCACCGTGCCATGAGGTGTAGCTACTACTCTGAACACAGATCACGGGTGAGATTCTGGGTGGCACAGTGCCCTGATGATCTTTGGATTTGTCTCCTCACAGTTAGATTGAGTTCAACATACACAGCGCACACCCATGTGCAATAGAACTGAGAAGTAAGGGTAGTGGGTGCCCCCTCTGTGCTAAGGATATACACTCTAAGAACCTAGTGGATGCCTGAAACCATTGCTAGTTCAAAGGTATGTGTCATATATACACATATGTGAATATGTATATATATGTATATATGTATCATATATTATAAAAATCATATCTACATGGCAAGAGAAAGACACATGAAAGAGAAACATAGGCTGTCTCTTTTTGGTACACATATAAAATTTAAATTATAAATTAGGCACAGTGAGAGTTTAATGAAAATGGCAAGACAATACAACAGTCTCTGCCATTGCTGTAGTAAGAGGGATGCAATTGTAGTCTCTCTTAAAATATTTTATTCAACCAAACTCAACCTTCTTCTAGTGATGCTGTGAGATGGTCCTTAAAAGGGAGTTTTACAGTTTCTCTTTAGCATAACCAAATCACCTGCACCACAATTCTGGCATTTGGGGGCCATTATTAACTAATTGGTATTTCCTGAACTTAAGCACTGCAATATTGTGGTAGCTGAACCAAGGTCTAGATGGCTACTGAGTGAGTGGTGATGGGGAGCATCAGGACATCATGGATCTGCTAAGCAAAGAGATAATTTGTGTCCCAAGTAGAATGATGGAGCGTGAGGTATCATCTCACTACTCAAAACAGTGTACAATTCAAAACACAGTATTTCCAGAATTTTCTATTTAATATTTTCAGACTGTGGTTGATCACAAGTCATTAAAACAAACTGAGTGGGGAAACACACACACACACACACACACACACACACACACACACAAAACTGGAAATTCAAAGAAACCAATGCACTTATTTCTATTCATTGAACATTCTGAGAATGGCTGACTATTCCATGTGCTAAGATATTTCTCAGTAGCCTGCATTTTTGCCCTTCAGGAGTGCCTAGCTGCCTCCAACCTGGATTCAGACTGTGCTTCCTACATTTCTGATTCCTTTTTAGCAGACTTGGAGGCCTGGGGTAGCCAAACATAACTATGGACGCAGAAACACTGGTAATAGCCATCGTAAATGTAAACTTCAGGCAAATGTAAAAAAAACCTGGAGGTGAAGAAAGCTGAAGGTCCAAGTCTGCTGAAACCAAGTGATGAATGCTTCCACAGCCCTGGCGCCCTCCATTCTGTGAACATCGCTGCTTATGCAGCCAAAGCTAGGCAGTGAGGAGATGGGTGGAAGTCATGGAAATTTTGTTGCAGTCTTTCAATATTCTTGGCTATAAAATTAATATGACCACATGATTCTCGCTCGTTCAGGAGTAAAACGCTCATAAAGAAGTAAATAGTGGAAGTAAAACTGGTAAATTGGAAAATGGCCATCTGTCCTGGGAACACAGTGAAGTGGCAGTTTTCTCCAGCAGGAGACCATGTGGTCTGCTTTATGCTGCTACACTACCTCGTGACATGACCCAGGTCCAGCTGGAAGAGTTCCTGTGGAAGGCAGAGGTCAGCCTTAGGAATGAGAATGGACTTTTCTTAGTGTTGCAGCAAAATATCAATATCCACTGGGCCTCCAATCTGCTCTCTGCAAAATGGAAATACTGATTTCTAATTCCTACAAAGATAGGTGAAGGATTTTGTAGATGAGAAGACACAACTGCAAGGCTGAATTTTTATTTCCATTGTCTTAATTGGCCCCTGCCCTTCTCTCTGAGACAGGGTTTCTCTGTACAGCCCTGGCTGTCCTGGAACTCACTCTGTAGACCAGGCTGGTCTTGAACTCAGAGATCCTGCCTCTGCCTCCTGAGTGCTGGGGTTAAAGGTGTACACCATCACTGTCCTGTGTCCCTGTCTTTTAATTCTAGAATCAGGAGACACTTTAATAAATGTTCCTGGGACTGCATTCTTAAAGGTGTATATTCAATGAGTTGCTGGTTGGTGAAGCACAGGAGGCTAGTAGGAACTTCAGCTATGGACATTTCAGTCTGGCTCAAAGTGGAAGTAACTTCACTGAAGCTAATAAATAAGCACTTCCCCCAGCGTGCCCATGCCTTTAATATAAGACATAGTCAGTCACCCTGCTCTAGACTTCGGCTTAGTTAGGTAAGACCTATGTCCTATTCCCATGGGCATGGTCTTTGACACGTAAGCATGCTTGAAGCTAACGCTGTTTAGTGCTCTGTTTTCCCAGGTAGTGTAGGAGACAAGGATGCTAAAGAGAAATGGCTGGATGCTCTATACACAAATCTGTCTGTCGGGCCTTGTGTGTATGGACCTCCATCATCATTTCAGCCAGAGTGGGGCAGAGGTTTAAGCACTCGTCTTGAATGCAGCTCTCAGCACTGAAATGGGATCTGCAAAGGCAGCTGTGCATCCAAGCACAGCCCAACTCCCGCCAAGAAAGAGAACCTGCTCCCTGTGCCCCGCTTCCCGACAAGTACGATAGAGATGACGGAGGTTCCTTGTGACTCATTCTGTGAGTCAGATGGAGAAAGAAAACAAACCCATCAAAATCCAGTGTTCAGATGTGTAAAGATTAGCAGTCTGGTTTTGAGCAAGATTGGTTTGAGGAGGTAGAAAGAAAACTGAGACTCTCCTCCCTTTCTTTGTCTTTTGACTGAGGGCTGCCTCTAAGGCAATGGTTCTCAATCTGTGGGTTGTGACCCCTAGACAAACCTCTACCTCCAAAAATATTTACATTGTAATTGGTAATTGTAGTAAAATTATAGTTATAAAGTAGCAATAAAAATAATTTTATGGTTGGGGTCAGCACAGCATGAGGAACTGTATAACAGGGTTGCAGCATTAGGAAAGTTGATGGAGAACCTCCCAACATCCAGGCAGGAACTGCTAAGGCCTGGAACTGAGGTGTGAGGCTGTTCTTCCTCCTTCAGTTCTTCTGCTCTCCTTCCCATCCCCTTTTCCTACTGACACAAATTTCCTGGCAGTGTTTCTAGGTTTAATTTGCATCTTTGAACCCTGTCTCCTTGTTTTGTGGGTCTGGCTCTTGGCTCCTCAATGGATTCTTAGAGTGGACTTGGGGAGATTTTTGGTTCTATTACTGGAGCTCGTACCTCTGTGTTTTCACAAGCTCTGCAGACAATACTCAGTGTGACTCAAGTTGCATATAGCCCCCCCATAGGAGTTGGTTTTATAATCATCTGACGATAAACTGTGTTCTAGAACAGTGTTCTCAACCTTCCTAATGTTGTGGCCCTTTAAAAGAGTTCCTCATGTTGTAGAAACTCCCAATAAAATAAAATAATTTTTATTTCTACTTTATAACTATAATCATGCTACAGTTAGAAATTATAATGTAAATATCTATGTTTTCCAATGGTCTTGGGTGACCCCTGTGTGTAAGGGTTGGTCAACCCCAAAGGAATCAAGAACCACAGGTGGAGAACCACAGTTCTAAATGAAAGAATTCTCATGTGAGTGAGATATTGACATGTGGTGTGTGGATTTTTCCTATGTCCCAGGATTTTTCCTATGTCCCAGTGTCCATATACCAAAAGCTACACTGGAATTGATTGAGCAATGCATAGTGTCAGGTATAGGCAATAATTTTCTCTGTGTGTAGATGTGTAAATCCCAGAGGACTTATACCATAAGCAAACACAAACCGAAAATGGATCTGAGTACAAGTAATAGTTGCTAATAGAGACATGTTTTTCCTGCCAATTTAGAAGTTTCTGTGCAGTAGTTTCCTTTAGGATGCACTTGGCTATCAGATTGGAAATAGTAGTTGACTCCACAGTGGCACTGCCTGACTTTGTCACCTGTTCACTGTGTGGGACAGCAGGGATCTGTAGATGGAGCACAGGGACATACATTCCGGACACCTGGCATACAGACAGCCTCGACGCCATCAATGTGACTTTGGGAAACAGATGTCACCTTGTGAAATATAAGTAGGGTCACTTTCCATATTCATAACAGGTTCTGTAGAGGAATCTAAAACCACATCTCCATTATCTGTTTACTATGTGGTGCTAGAAAAACTTGTTTTATGTTTTTGTTTATAGGTTAGATCTGTTGTGTCCTCTGAAGTTCAAGTGGTACAGGCCTGGTCCCCAGGGAGGTGGTGGAACTTCAGGCCTTAGAGAAGGCCATTAAGATTTTGAATGCATATTCTTAAAAGGGATTTTTGGATCCTGGCCCCTCTCTTTGCGTCTCAGGCCATACAATGAATAATTTTGGTCCACAATAAATCCCCTCAGAAATGTGCTGCTTTGCCACAAACAACAGGCCCATCCGATCATGCTCTAAAACTTTCAAAAGTATAAGCTCAAATAAATGTTTTCTCTTTAGAAGTCTCTCAGATATTTCTTACAGTAAGAAAAAAATCAATTTATACACTTCTCAAATTGCCATTGTGTTTTATAGTGTTACTAGAGAGAGTTCATGCAGTTCTTGAAAATATTTTAGCTGGACTATCAGATGATAGAAAAGTAAGGTGGACCTAGAAAACTAAACATTTATGGCATTCTAGGTCATCTTCATGACACTGTGAAACACAAAAATTTTCAAGACACTGAAATTTACTCAGCAGGTAAATTGCCGGCCATGGAGGTGTGAGGACATGAGTCCAGACCCCAGCACCCACATGAAAGCTGTACACAGTGCAGGACTGTAACCCCAGTGGTGGGGGGCAGAGACAAGAGGATCCAGCTGAATCTGTGATCTCCCGGTCCAGTGAGCATCCTGTTGCAAAAGGTAAGATAAACAGTCCTAGAAGCTACCCAACACTGACTTCCGGTCTACACCCAAGCTACTCATACACACACAAAGAAACCTACTCATTGTTTTAGGACATTTACTTCCAAGACTATTTTTCAAGTCAGAATCTTATATTCTGATTCTTTAGAAAATATTTTAACTGAATAATTAGGTATGATCTCCTTTCCACTCTATTAAAGTATAAATTACAGTTTGAATTGTATATAATTACATTGAGCAGCTTAATGATTGCATATATGTAGACAAGATGAAATATTCAGCCCAGTTAAGTGTAAAATTGCCTGTAACTCCATTTGAAAACCTAAAATTCAACTATGTGGATATGAATATACTGTTTTGTTTAAAGATTCTCTTGTTTTGTTATATTTAAGATTATGTACTAGAGTAATGAAATTATGGACAATTTCATTTCCATCTTGCTTCCTATTTTCTCTGGTGTGGTTTAGTGTTTCTCCCATTATTAAACATAATTTAGACATACTTTTTTTTTTCCTCTTGGTACTGGGGACTGAGCCCAAAGTCTTGCACATTTCAGGCATATGCACTGGCTGCACCCCAGTTCCAACATCCTTTCTATAATGGCAGAAGCCTTGGCTATATTTACTAAACAATTATATGTTTAAGAACTGGATTTGAGATAGGGCCTAATGTAGCCCAAGCTGGCCTCTTTATGTAGTAAGGATAACCTTGGACTCCTACTTATCTTTATTTATCTCCCCAGTGCTAGAATGACAGGTGCCACCATGAGTGACCATTACAGGCATTAGGGAGTCCCAAAGCATATTTTACTCAATTATCATCAGACCCTGCAGGCTCCCAGGATCACAGTCCCACAGGTGTGACTAGAATTCCAAATGGCTACCACCTGTCTTCTACCTGTGGCTGACTCATGCTCCCCCACCCTCCCTGGCTCCTAATAGATTTCTTAGCTTCATTTAGGGACCTGTTAGATAGCTGAACTGAACGGTGCCGTAGGAGAAAAGAGAGTCATAAAGATCTTACTTTCCTGGACATGGGAAAGGCACGAGGGACAGGCAAAGTGGATTCTGAGAAAAGCTGGGCATGCTGGGGGATGCCTTGTGGTGGAGTGATAAATTACGCTTCTTCAGTGTGCAGTAACTTCCCTGGAATTCACATTTCCTGTGTCTTGTGCCCCTCCCAGTTCCAAGAAGGTGAGGCAGAAAGTGCTCTGGCTCTTCCCCACAGCATCCCATCACAGGGTTCCCAAAGAAGGGCAAACCAGCTGGGATCCAGGGAAGGATGGAGATTCTGCCTTCCTTCTACTAGTTCCTGACAGTGCACCCAGAGTCAGTGGGACCCTATTCTAAAGGGGCAAGGATGAGCCAGGATGTCGAAGAATATAACCCCCATGGGCCTGAATGTCCCATGTAACTGAAAGTTCTTTGTTATAATGGGAGACACAATGGGCTGGGAAGGTGCGGCCGGAAAAAGAGGGCTCACTGTTGAACTGTGCCCACAGTCATCCTTAGTCAAATACCATGTAGCTCACTTAAGCCTCTTTCCAGCAAGCAGTATTTATGATCTCTTTGCTCTTCACATTTCTCACAAGACACTCTTCATCTGAGTGTTCTAAATGTCTTTGTTTCATTGGCTCCTGATTACTCTGGTCTCTAGAAAGAACATGTTCTGCTATACAGACATTGATCTTCTACGAGTGTCGTAGAAAGTATCTAAAGTGTGTGTCTTGACCAATGGAATATACCGTCTCACAGCCAGAAGTCTGGGATCCAGGTGCTGGCAATCCCATGCAGGTGCTGTGGAAGGATGTGTGGTTCAGCCCTTTCCTCTCCATTTGGATAGCCTCAGGCGTCCCTTGTCTTGTGCAGAACCAGCTTGTTCCTGACTCATTTCCTGTCACTTCTCCTCTGTGAGGAGGTGTTTCACTCTGTCCAAATTTCACTTTTTATAAGAAGATTAATCATGCTGGACTAGGATTTGTCCTAATCTACTCCTTCTATCTTGTTTATCCCCACAAAGACCCTATTTACAAATAAGGCCGAACTTCAAGTTTCAGGTGCTAACTTGAGGTATTGGGGCAGGGGTCAACTTAAACCCATAATGGAATTTGAACCTTGATGACCAGGGGTGGAACTCAGAACTCCCATCATTTTTTATGTCCATATTTTCTCAAAGGAACTGATCACTCTGGGCTTCTTAGTATTCCCCTACAAAGTGCCATTTCCCTGACCATGGAAACCTCCTCAACATGACATCCTATTTCTGGCACCTATCACACTTTGCTGGATTTAACTAAAAAAATTATCTGCCTCCAGTAACACTTCCTTTGTGACTGAAAAACCCCCATTTGATCTTTGGCCATGAAACCCCCCAAATCTGTTATAGGTTTAGGATGTGAATTATGTAACAGATAAAGCTTGGCACTGGTTTTTAAGTTAAAGGTAATTTGTGCTCAATATGAAAAATGGGAGCTGAAAACTGTTATTGTCATCACCGTTTCTAAAAATAAACTTGATATGAATCTGATAGTCATTGGTACTTCCTACATGCCTGGGTGCCAAGCCCACGCTACCATGCTTCATTCCTACGGAGCTCCTGCTATCTCTGTGGGGTTCTATCTATCCTATGGATGGGTAAATACAGCCATGGGAGCTTTGGCTGCTTCGGAGCTGTCTCTGTACACAAGCCAGTATAAGAAGACATTTAAGCTCCCGTCTTCCAAGAATTCTCCCTGTTAAACACTACTTAACGGATCTCCTTTCAAAGACCCTTTTCCTTGAAGCACTATTTCTGTGGCTCGCTGAAAAAAAGCAGATGGTTTTAAAAAGATTATTTAAATACACATATTCATGTCCTCACCTCAACTTAAAACCTAGGGAGTAAGGAGTACTACCGTATTTACTTCACTCAGCCAGTGAATATGGCACATGGTTATCTTGGGAGACTGGAGTCTGATTTTTCTGCACTGTTTTTGTGGGTTCAGGGACTTTTTATGGACTATAAGTCTATTTCTCTCATCCCAGGTTTGATTTGTCTTCCTTTGGCCAGAGTGAGGGCTGTGTTTTTCAGGGAAGCTTCAATTACAAATCACTGTGAACCTGTCATTCCATTCTCAAGAAAAGGAGATGGATCAAGTTACTTCCTTCATGGCAGAGGTGATCTGGGATGAGCTGGCTCCTATGTCAGCCTCTCCTCTCTTCCTCAGGGACACAAGCCAGGTTCTCATACAGGAGGTGCTCAGGGACGCCCGGTGAATGACTGCAGTGAATATTGACTGCAGTGAATATTCACTCAAATCCTGTATGAGACCAGAGTGCTGCATGTTCTCATCACCGTGAGAGAGTACCTGTCAGAAACGCTGGGAGGAGGGAGGCTTGATTCAACTAATGCTTTCAGAGGGTGGACTCAGTCCTGGCAGGAAAGCATGGCGTGGGTATGTGGTTGCTGTTTTCAAGTGATAGCCACATCTGGCAGCAGAGAACATGGCAAGGATGAGTTAAGGGTGCCATATCCCCAAGGATTCACCTCCATTAGCTTACTTTCTCCAGGAAGCCCCACCTCCTAAAGGTTTTGCAGTCACTCCAATCAGTACCAAGAGCTGGGGACCTAGTTTCCAAACACACGAGCCTGTGAGGGACATTTCATTTTGCATTTAACTGCATTTAACCATAACATAGGTATTGTCACGTTCAGGGACTGAGAAGAATGCCTGTTTGCTATTTTGAGTCTAGGATATCTATCTCCCAAATTCTCAGGGTTTGGAGGCTTGATATCCAGCAGTTAGCACTACTGGGGGGTGGTAAAGCCTTCAATTAGATGAAGATCATGGGGGCTATGTCCTTTAAGGGTATACTGAGCCCCAGACCCCCTTTGCCCTGGTGGTTTCCCCCATACACTTCTGCATCTCCTAAGATAATCCAGATCAAGGAACTGGGAAGTAAATCTATGAGTCAAGAAAAATCTTTCCTTCCACTGGAATTGATTATCTCGGGTCTTTTGTCTCAGTGACCGACAGCTGACTGATGCAGCCCTTATCCAATCCTCTTGATTTCATTTCCCAGGTTCACATTTCTGTGTGAGACCAGCAAAACTGCTCAAATGCTGACCATGGTGCTTGAGATCCATTAACGACCCCTCTCTGGTGTGTTCCTGTTTGTATGATCATGAAGATCTTGAGTTCCTGAATTGTCTTTTGGTTTGTTTGTCATTTGAATCAGGGTTCCATACTGTAACCCATACTGCATTAGCCCAGGCTGACCTTCAAATTCACAGTAATTCTCCTGGCTCAGCCTGCTCAATGATGAGATAACAGGTACCAGGCCTGCTCCCCAGCCATGAAATTCTTTCTATTCCAGCCTTATTTTAGTCTGTATGAATGTGTATTTATTGGATGAATTGATGTAGAGTCACAGAGCTACACACTAGAGGCATCCTAATAACAATTTTGAATTCCAAGGAGCTCAGTGACATGGGAATGGCCAAAGGACAAAGCAAAAGATAAATGCCTCCTACCCACATCCTTCCTTCCACGCATATCCAAGAAGAATGTGAAAAATGGCAAACCCTTCCCTGCCCGTATCCTCATTATTCCCTTCCATTTTCTTGTCCCACCCACTCCCAAGCACACAGATATGAAAGAACTGGAATTTGCAAGCCCATCAATGCTTCATTTGTTTACCATCTGTTTCCTAAATGTGTCCAAGCCTTTAGACATTTAAAAATGTCGGCCTTGCAACCCCAGGATGAGTGACAGCATCAGACAAAGCAGCTGGTACTTTTTTCTTTACCATTTCATCTGTCCCACAGCTGGAAGCAATTCATTTACCTGTAGGAAAAGGGACAGTGACCGGAAAAGAGGATTACAGTACATTCAGAGGCAATCAAGGGAGGAAAATAAAGCAACTGCCAAGAGGGTATTAGCAGCAGAGCTATGCACAGGGGTAGAAAAGCTTAGAGATAGAGGCAGGAAAAATCTCCCAGCAACAATTTCTATACTTCATAAATCTGTAATCCTATCAGAAACTGCGTGGTACATTACTATTTCGGGCAATTTAACAAGCGAGCATAGTTTGCTGGCTTTGTTTACAATTTTATTCAGGGCATTGCTAAAGGGCTGTTTTTAATTGGCAAATTCTTTTGAAGCAGCCTAAGCTATGGAGAAATATATATAATTGCTTTTTTTTTTTTTTTTTTTTTTTTTTTTTTTTTTTTTTTTTTTTTTTTTTTTTTTTTTTTTTTGGTGCGGCTCAACCTCAAAATGTTGTGTATGCTAAGCATGTATTCTATCGCTGAGATATACTCCCAGCCCAAGAAGGCACGCTCTAATTTTTTCTAGATACATGCATACAGAATGCGGAGCTATATGAGGCGCTCAGCATGGGGAATCAGATGAATCACAGAATGTAGGCGATTCCTTTTTAATAAAAATTTACTGGAAAATCTATTTTTATTTAACATGTGCACTTTGCCATATGATATATGGGCTGTTTGCACATAAATTTTAAAGATAAATATGTCATGTCAAGTAATTGCCATGAAAGGCAGATGCTTTTGATAAGTATATCTCCCTTCTACCCCTGCAGAGTCCCCTGCTATTGAACTTCTGGGAAGAGATGGGGGAGAAGCTGCCTGTGTCTGTCCACAGCTAATCCAGATCCTCATCCACTTTTATCATTATCTTTTCTACCAAGGAGCTTCAGCAACTTCACTAATGGGGTCCTACCCTACTTTCGGACCTCATTTCTCTCTTCACACTGATCCCCCCATCCTGTGACTTTGCTGGACTTCAAAGAAAGTTTAATCAAACAAATAAAATCAGCTCTGTGGGACGTGACTCAACCTTCCTCCATTCTACCCATTTATACATACACCACTCCCCAAAGGAGGGCATTGACATGGTGAGTCATGATGGTGGGTCTGAGAAGCAGCGCTGGCTGGAGAGGCTGGAGAGAGATATCAGGAGGGTGGAGGTGGTGGGAGGAAAGAGAAGATCAAAATTCAATTTGTAGTGTCTTTGTGAATGATTCATTGAAAGAGTGAACCAGGAGGGCTTAGAAAAGTTGAGTGTGATTCATACCATACAGGATGAGAAGCAGGGATATTTCCTTTCCCCTCTTTGGCCCTAGTAATGAGTGTGCAAAATGAGATTGACCTTAAGTTTTAAGGCAGAATGGCATATAGAAAAGAGCTCAGCTTTGGAACTAGACAGATCTGAGTTCAAATCCTGTACCTGACAGTGAATAACTATGAGAACAAATTAGTCTTTCTGATCATCCACATGACATTTATCCATCTATTATCCCTTTATACAGCTGTGATAATATTTTATCTTTAAGTGAAAGGGAAGGGTTAGGGACCTTAGTGGCAGATCAACATAATACTCAGTAATTTACTTTGTATTAGATATCTATTTTTACATGATGAATTATTCCCAAACAGCATGGCTTCAAACAACATGTATTTATTATCTCATAGTTTCTGTAGGTCAAAAATCCAAGTACATTATGTCTGGGTTTCTCTAGTTCAGAAACACTCCCAAGGCTGGGTGGTCATCTAAAAGTTCAGCCAAGGGAAGGCCTGTCTTCAAGCTTACTCAAGAGTGATCACTGGCAAGTTTGGGCTCCTAAATGACTGTTGTACAGAGATGCCAGTTCCTTGCCATTTGGACTTCTCCATAGAACAACATACAATATGGAATCTGGCTTGGCTTAGAATGCCAGGCAAAGAAGAGAGAGATGATGTAGAAGAAAACTCAGCCTCCTGTAATCAAGTTGAAAATGATGGCGTAGAACTTCTGTGTTGTATTTTGATAGAGGTTCCAACTCTGTGACCCAGGCTGGCCTGAAACTTACTAGGTAGCTCAGTCTGGCCTGAAACTTGTATTTCTACTGGCTTGGTGGACTGAGTATTGGGATTTTAGATGCAAGCCACCACATTGACTTAGTAACTCACTACTTTTGTTATACCTGATTCATCAGAGGATGCTCACACTGCCCAATCTATGCCCAAGAGGAAGGAAATGACAGAAGAGGGCAAAGGTCACTTGAGCTATTTCAGACAACAGCCACCACATTCATGCATTTCATAGATACTTATCAACATCAGCTGTTGTCAAACACCATGTTAGATGACTAAACATATAAAAATAAATAAAACAATACATGGTACTTGCTCCAGCGAAGCTCATACAGAGAGAGAGAGAGAGAGAGAGAGAGAGAGAGAGAGAGAGAGGCAGAGACAGAGACAGAGATAGACAGAGACAGAGAGGGAGATGAGTTCATAAAAAATTGCAGTCCCTGGTTCCAATGAATATATAACCATAGGCCTGGTCTAGTTACAAATTTATAAGTTATTAAAAAAGAAAAAAGAAATAAAAAAAGAAAGAAGGAAAAAAGAGAAAAAAAGAAAGAGGTGAGTTATTCTATGAAAAAAATCCTTGTGTTAATCTAAGGGTAAAAAGGGAGAAATAGACTATCCATGCCATTACAATACCATATATCAAGGTCCCAGTTTGCTATGGCACTCTTAAATTTTTCATCACAAATTAGTTTACAACCCATGTCAACCTGGAAAAAAATATTTCCTTTAGGTTCTTACTAAATGTCCCTCTAGTCAATAGCAATACAACTCTAAGATGCTGTATTCATGGCTTAGAAAAGAGTTCCAGAGTATGCTTCTCACACTTCAGTGGACATTGGATTCTAGTTAGATGTGTTTTAAAAGTAGGTTCCAGTACCACAGATCATGTACTGTTTATCAGCACCAGTTTTATAGAAACACAGAACCAAAGGCCCTGACTCAAAGCCCCAGAGCCGGTGAGCTCATGAAATCCCCAGAAAGCCAGGGCATGTTCCAAAAGGTGCCCTTCAGATGGCGTGGGCACTGTTCATAAAATTTGCATTTCTACCAAACAGGGGATGTTACTACAGCCACAGTCCCACAGTTTGAATAGTCCTATTCTAGAACACAAATGACTCTGAGTTGTGTCATGGTCATTTTCGTCACTTGGTTTGGGTTCTCATCAACACTGAACAGAGTCGGGAGAGCAGTCCCTAAGGTCTTCCTGCTGCCTCTGATGTCATCTCTGTTTCTAGCTGTACCCTGCTCCCAGCTAACTAGCCTGTCTCTGTTGGATGAGTAACTGCTAAATTCCAGACCTGGTTGTTAAATTCTCCTACTTAAAGCCCAAAGCTCCTCTCCACAACTGCTTGTTCCCAAAGTCCCAATCACTTACACATTCTGTATCCTGGTTATTATATCCTCCACCATCAACTTTGTCTTCTTCTGTTTCCTCTTTTCCCAGTGGCTCAAGCAATAGTCAGTAGCTCTCTTTCCCCATACCTACAAATATCTTCCTGCTTGCATGCGTCATGGAAAATCAATAACCCAGCCTCCGCCAGAAAGACTCTTGCTCATTCGCGAAGATACAGCTCAATGGACTAGCCATAACACAAAGTCTTCTCCAGCCCCCACTGCTCTACTCAGCACCCACCCATCCTTTACCCTCCTGTAACACTTGCTGTCAGTCCATCAGCCCCTCTTCTGAGATTGTAATGGAATTATGCTCTTTGCTACATGTGTCCTGCTCCATATCATGAGCTCTCTAAGAGAAAAGGCTGTGTATAATGGTGGGGACCTGGCACCATGTCCACATTCAATAAGTGCCTAATAACATGACATGCTGTGCTGTGTGGCATTTGGACACCAATGCTGAAATTGTCCTCTCCTCCTAAGATAAAAAGGCTGCAAAAGCTGAAGAAAATTTTAGTGAATTGTTATAATTAAGAAAGATGCTTTTTCTCTCCAACAGTAATGTTGACTTTCTGATCAGTTTTGAAGTAATTAGAAATATTATCCTCTTTCCAGTCTCTCACCATATGAAGAAGAACTCTGATTTAAACCCATTCTCATTTCATACCTTTTAGAAATCTGAAGAAGCCTGTCTAAGTTGGTATCCCAAGTGGGCAGCCAGAACATTCAGGAGTAGTACAAGAGTATCATCTGAAGTGGGAAATACTTATCCTTGTTAGAGAGAAATACCAAAATATGGGATGAACTATGCTAGAAGCTTCCAAAGATTCCAAGGTCTAAAATTATGATTGAAGTGCTAGAGCTTTTATCAAACCAAGTAGGACCAGAGTCAGATGTCAGGACTGGCAGAAAAGTTTGTATGAGGGAGATGAGGCCAAGTACCAAGTAGATACAAGAAGGAAAGGAAGTAGTGGGTAAAGCTTAAAGGTTAGCCTCAGGTTTATGTGACATAGAGTCCTGGCATTTGAGTACTAGAAGGGTATAATAGTATCTTAGTATATTTCCTGTGACTGTAACAAAACACACGAAACTCAGTAGTTTATAAAGGAAAGATAATTTTCTTTATGGTTCTGGAGGTTGGAAGTCCAAGGTTGACCAGTTGTCTGCAAGGGAGGCTTTATACTATAAGAAATGGGAAGAGCAGGTGGGCACCTACCTGTAAAAGGCAAGTATTCAAATGTATCACTGTATAATAAACCACTTTCACAGAAAAGACATTAGTCTCTTACCCACCTTAAAGGCCTTCCTCCCAAAGTACCACAAGTTTTAGAGGAACAAATGTTATCAAATGGATGCATCATATATATTTAAATTTGTTGAGAGGATCCAGAATACATAAGTAACACTTCTTAAATCAAAAATAGTTTCTGTGTGAGCTGAGGCTTTTGGGCTTTTTATGTATTTCAGTTATCAAAGAGAAGTATCTATAGGGAGAAATCCAATGTTATTTTCAGGCTGGGATAATAATAGATATTTGGAAATGAACAAAAATGCTCTACCCAGCTTACTAAACAAAACAGTAATATATCACCCAAGATACAGTCTCAGCCCAGACAAAGACCACTGGGAGTCACTACATACTCAAGCTATATTAATTTAAAAGCTTCTCCGATAAAAATGTAACATATCTACATATATAGATACACATATACATACATACAACATATGCATATAATCTTTCAGCTGGCCTCAAAGAAATTAAGCAATTAATACTACTTACAAAAGATTTTTTACAAAAACAATAAAATTCTTTTATACATCAAGCTGCCCACTCATACTTAAAAAGAGCTAGAAGTTAGAAAAACTGTAATAAGCTCAAAAATAACTAGGAATCAATTCTACCATATGACATGTTCACAAGGACTGAGGCACTTGGAAAAATCAAGTCAGCGGCTCATGTTCTTGGGGTTACCAGGGGTTAATTCAAAGTCTGTGATTCCCAAGTGTGGTGGTCTGAATGGGTTTGAACCCCATAGATGTGTTTAAATGCTTGGGTTATAGGCAGTGGTGCTCTTAGAGGGTATGGCCTTTTTGGGGAAATTATGTACTGTGGGGATGGGCTTTCAGGTCTCATATATTCTTAAGCCACACTCAATGTCTCAGTTTACTTCCTGTTGCCTGTGGATCAGGGCATAAGACTCTTAGCTTTGTCTCCAGCACCATATCTTCCTGCATGCTGCCATGTCCCACCATGATAATAATGGACTAAACATCTGAACCTGTAAGCCAGCCCCAATTAAATGTTTTCCTTTATAAGAGTTGCCATGGTCATGATGTCTCTTCACAGTAATAGAAACCCTAACTAAGACACCAGGGTACAATGCTAACATGTTTCAGGCTTTTATTTTTTGCAGTTGTAATTTTAGTATTTACATGAAGATTTCCCACTTGCTGTTTCTTCTCTCTGCTTCTAAAAACCATACTGGGTTTGCTGGTGTTTTTTCTTTTCAGGCCATTTGTTAGCTTACCTTTGTGTTTGGAATCAGGCAACTTGCAGAGCAAACAGTGGGAACCCTGATGGCTGCCACAGCCCCATCAATAAATCTAGCACCCGAAGAAGTATTTTCTCATTTCCACCTGGGTTTCTGTGGGTAGCTGTGTTGCTTACACCATACCATGACAACCGCCTCAGACCTTGGGGTCCCCAAACAGACAACACTATTTTATGATTCCACAGAGACAGGTGGGTGGCTGCCCCATTTCCCCTTTTTTGTGGTCTCTTATGCAGGCTTAGTCTGGTGGCAGCTGAAGATAGAATCCTCTGAAGATTCAGCTGGGGCACTAGGATGTCTGAGCTGCTCCCTCTCTCCTCACAGCCCAGGGGATGCTCCTCTCACTTCTCCCTGTAGTTGATCTGTACAAATAACCCTGCTAGCACGGCCCCTCAGTGTCAAGTTCAGATCCAAACGCGCAAAAAGGAAGCGTCCAAACAGCCTGATTCCACATTCTGTTTTCTGTTTGTTGGTTTGTTTTGGTTTTTTTACTTTAGATGAGTTGCAAGCCCAGCCCAGAGGTCATGTGGGTGGAAAAATACAAAAATGTGAATACTTAGGTGCCATTCTTTGAGATCTATGAAGATTAAACTCTCAGTTTAATGGGATTGGGAAGCACCTGGAAGATTAGAGAAACACATTTCTGGGTGTGCTCATTAGGGTGTTTCCAGAGAGGATTGACTAAGTGGGGAAAGATTCCCCCTAAATATGTACACTGTTCCTGTAGGGGGTAGAGAAAATGAAGGGGGAGTCAGGGAAAGCGCCTATCTGGGCAGCATTCTCTCTACTCTGCTTCCTGACCACCGTGATTGGCTGTGTCATGCCTTCCCCATTGTAAAAGAGGAAACCCTGTGAAAGCATGAACAAACTGAATCCTCCCTCTTTCCAGGTAAATTTCCTAGGTATCTGTCCACAGGTATAAAGAGTAAGCAGGGCCAATGTTTGAATGCTAACTATTATAGCAGGAGAATATTCTAGCAATGCTGCAAAGTCAAGAGATCAGGTTGATAATACAACTTGTGCTATCTGGTTTTATGTCAGCTGGACACTAATTAGAGTAATCTGAAAGGAGGAAGCCTCAGTTGAGAAAATGCCTCCTCCATAAGACTGTGGTGTAGTCATTTTCTTAGCTAGTGATCAGTGAGGGAGAGGCCAGCCCATTGTGGGTGGAGCCATCCCTGGGCTGGTGGGCCTGGGTTCTATAAGAAAGCAGGCTGAGCAAGCCATGAGGAGCAAGCCAGTAAACAGTCCTCCTTCCTGGCCTCAGCATCAGCTCCTGCCTTCAGGTTCCTGCCCTGTTTGAGTTCCTATCCTGACTCCCTCCAATAATGGACTAAGATTAGGAAGTATAAGGCAACTAAACCTTTTCCTTCCCAATTTGCCTTTGGTCATGGTGTTTTGTTATGGCAATAGAAACCCTAACTAAGACACTCCCATGATGCACTTCACCTCCAACCTGTAAACCAACATAGATTCATCTTCCCACAATTGTTCTGTCATATATTTTGTTTCAACAATAAGAGAAGCAGTTAATAAAGTATTGTGTCTATTTTTTTTTTCCTGCAAAGGACATGATTTCATTTTTTTAAAAGCGTGAATAATATTCTACAATCTTGGGTTCTTTTCGGTTGCTGTGATAAAATCCACAAGTAAAGCAACTTCAGAAAAAAAGGGTTGATTTTACCTCACAGTTTTAAGTGATTACCTACCCTGTTGGGGAAATTAAGGAAGCAAAATACTGAAGCTACAGTGAGTCCACAGTCAAGAGCAGAAATCGAGAATGAGCGTATGCTAGTGCTCAGCTCTTTTTCTTCACCTCGTACATCCCAAGTACTGCCCAGGGAGTGGCCCGACACCCAATTAGGAGGAGTCTCCTCATATCACTTAATGTAATCAAGAGAATCTCTCATAGATATTTCCAGTGACCCACATCTCTGGAGATTCTACAGTCTCTAAAATTGACAATTAACACTAACCATTACATCCAGTGTGTTTGCATGTGCATGCATGTGTATCTATACCCATAATACCTATACCCATCTACCCACTCATCCACCCATTCATCTATATCACATTTTATCTGTTCATTTCTTCACAGATACCTAGGCTGATTTTATAACCTGGATATTATGAATAGAGCTGCAGTACATATGTACAGGTGTCTTTGTGATACATCAACGTAGTGTTCTTTCAATATATACCAGGAATGGTATCATATTATAGTCTTTTTAGTTTTTTGAGGAACCTCCATACTGAGTTCTATAGTGGCTGAATTAATTTATATGATCCCTGGCATGGCATGAGGTTTTCCCGACCTATATCCTCACCAACATTTGTTGTTCATTTTCTCAGTGGTAACCATTCTTGCTAGGTTAAGATGAAATCCCCAAACCTGGGGCTGGAGAGATGGCTCAGCGGTTAAGAGTCCTTCTTCCAGAGGACCCAGGTTCGATTTCCGGCACCCACATGGCAGCTAACAACTGTCTGTAGTTCCAGGTCCAGGCAAACACCAATGCAAATAAATAATAAATAAAGTTTTTTTTTTTTTTTTTTTTTTTTTTTTTTTTTTTTTTAAAAAAAAAAAAAAAGAAATCCCCAAACCATTTTAATTTGTATTTCCCTGATGACTAGTTATATTGTGACAGGGCTCTATACCTTAGCACAACTGACAGCATGTTAGCATCATTCTGATCTTAAAACTCAGCATATAGACCCCAACACCCATCAAAAGAAGAATAAAGACCCAATACATCTAACACCTTGTCCATAGTTCCAGGATTCTGGAAACTCCCTAAATGTATTAACCTTGGTTTTTGGCTTCTGTAGTTTGGCTTCTTGCTAACTGAAGTGTGTCAATAAGGATGTGGGTTTTGTGCCTGTAAAATAAAGGCACTGTGAGGATTAGGGGTGCATAATTTAAGCAAGTTCCCCGTGCAGCCACTGGCCAACAATAAACATTACTTGGCTTTAAGACTGTCCATGTGGTGGTTTCCAGTGGGCTTACCTTACAATGATGATAAACACTTTTCTTTTCATGCTATTTTTCACCATTTATACTTTATTTTTAAATAACTGTCCATTCATTTTATTAGCCCATGTATTGAACGGGCCATTTGATTTTAGATTATTGATATTTAGTTTTTGGAGCTCTTTATATATTCTAGATATTAATTGTCAGATACATAGCTAGCAAAAATTTTTCTCTCATCTTATAGGGTTTCTTTCACCTAATTGCTTCCTCTGCTCTGGAAAAAGCTTTTTGGTTTTATGCAATCTCATTTGTTAAGCAAGTCCTGAGCATTTGGAGTCCCATTCAGAAAGTCCTTGACTATGTCTGTATCTTGAAGTGTTCTCCTAAACAGCTTCAGAGTATTGGTCTGATGTTTTAAGTTTTGATCCATTTTAAATTACTCAGAGTAAGAGATGTGAATCTAATTTTGTTCTTCTACCTGTTTATATCCAATTTTCCCATCATCATTGAAGAAATTGTCTTTTCTTCAATGTGGCTGTAAAATGAAGTGTCTGTGTTGTGTAGATCCAGTTCTGGGTCCTCTGTTCTATTCCATTGACCCACATTTCCGCTTTTGTGACAGTGTCATGCTGCTTTGTGTACTATTACCCTGTAGCATAACTTGAAATCAGTATTGTGATACCTATGATGTTATTCCTTTGGCTCAGAACTGCTTTGGCAGAACTGTTTTAGCTATCTGGAGTCTCTTGTGAATTTTGTAAACTTTTGTGGAGTCTTTCATTAAAGAAAAAAAAAACACAAAACAAGACTTGTTTTGTTTTCCTTGTTTTGTGAAGAATGTCATTGGTATTTTAGTGGAATTGTTTTAAATGTCTAGGTAGTTTTGATGATAAAGCACTTCTGACAATATTTATTCTTCTGTTAATCCATGAGCGCAAGGGGCCCCTTTTAAACGGTCTCTGTTGATGCTTTAAAAATATTATATGTATGTACAGAAAACTATAGTGAGTTCTTTTGCTTTTGTCTTTTCCAGCTTATCAGTGTGCACCACAGATTTAGGACCCGGAATGCTGCCTCCCCAGTGGTGGGGGGTCTCATACTATCTGTTGTTGTAATTGGTCCTAATAGCTTATCCCAGCTTAGCCAGAGCACCCTTGTCTTCTGGGTCACCCCATGTGAAGGCAACAATGGTGGTTGTCCTCCTGTGGACCAGCTGCCCCAGTCTGGCATTTCCCTTGATGATGGGGCGAGGGAGATCCACCATCTTGAGACAAAGGTCAGGCAAGAAGTCCGCCAGCTCAATGGAGTCTGTATGGTGGGCAGTCACCACCAGCTGAATCTTCTTGTTCTCCACCAAAGTGGTGACTGTACTGACTACTGCTGGAAGATGATCTCTTAGTTGGGACATCCCCTTAGTTTCTCAGTGCTCATTCACTTTCTTCTCAGTGAAGGCCAGCAGCCTTTGTTCCGTCTCCTGCTTTGTCTCTGGCCTGTCGCTGTGGGTAAGCTTAAGCAGGTGGGCTAACCATTTGTCAGACCAAGGCCTGGTCACTGGCAGGAGGCACATTGAGACACCTCTAGAGGGAAACTCTGCCTCTGCAGCCTGATGTAGCAGGGCCTTTTGATGAAGTTAGGGTTAGGGTTAGCTCTTTTTTGGGCTGTATATCTTGTCCAATGCTCAAGTTTTTAGATCTTTTCTGAAACTGATTTACCATCCACTTGGTCTTCTGTTTCTTCGTGACAGGATAAGGGGCGAGGAGTACAGAGGTGAAGGGGAACGGCATTCTTCTCCTTGGCCTTCTTTCCTTTGGGAATCTTGTGTGGCTGAGGGTGATGCTTTTCTTTATTTTCATATTTTCAAAGCAGTTTAAAGCCTTCACAAGGAAGAACAAGATAAGAAAATTGGGCAATAAATGAGAAACACAGCACCAACATGTTAAGAGTTACAATAAATATAACCTGTCTAAAGACAATATCTAAAAGACAAATATTCACAGTGAATTCTTTAAAAAAAAAAAAGCCATATCAATAATGAGGATAGTTAGTTACATATAGATTAAACCTTAAATATCATGCAAATAGTCCAAGGAGTGCTTGTATTAATCTCATATGAAAGATATTTCAGATCATAAATGATTATCAAAACAAAGGGCAGATCAATTTTAATAGAACCTTGGCAAGTTATCAGAGCTTCAAAATATGAAGAGAGGGAAAAACTCATAGAAATGCAGTCACAAAACCACTGTAGTGACTGTAGAGCAAATATAGACAGGAAGAAAGATGTGCAAGAATGTAGATGTCAGCAACACCACCAACAAATCAACCCTTGTAGAAAATCCTTGTGCCCACAAAGCACTATGGGAACCAGGAATGTTAAACACATAGGAGCCTCTTCTTAATGGAGGAGATAAAATATCTGTTTTCTCACCCAAAAGCCAGGGAGTGGATTTTGTTAATGATCTTGTAACATTTTTGCTATCTGTGGAACAGACCTCACCCATCATTTGCTATAATCAAGGCAGACCTCACCCATACTTCCCAGAATGATTATCCCAGACTCATCTCTCCCTGGACAATTACCCATCCTTAGGGGAGATGTCATGTGTATTTTACAGTCTGCTGATCTCTATGCTATCAGTCAGAGACTCCATTAGATTCTAGGCCTTTTAGCTATAGAACCCACCCTCATGGTCACTTTGTGAAGGATGTTTTATGTGGTTACACCTTGAGCATTATTACACACCTGGGTTGGACTGATTGTTGCCTGGAAACCTTTTCCAAAATAGTACTGTGTTTTTAACATGATGTCAATGAACTGCCTGGCATTAGACTCTCCGGAGTCCGATACAGGTCAACAAAGCCAATCTGAACCAGGTTTTTCATCCTTATCCCTTTGTGAGGTTTGTTTCCCTGTCTGACACCTACAGGAAACCCCTCACATCTTCTTGTTTGACTTCATTTCTTGAACCATTAACTTCTTCTACATTTTCTCATTGACTTACAGGATTTTGTTGTTGTAAATATTCTTTCACCATTGCTATGGTGGAACTTCCTTTGGTGAGGATGATTGATAACTGATACATGGTTTTGTGGTTACTGTTAAGTACAATTGTATGTCGTTTAACCTAAAATTCAACAATTGAATAATAAACAATGTACATGAACTTCTCAGAAGAGCAACAGCTCACTCAGCACCAATCATCTTCTAGGCATTGGGCCAAGTATGTGCATATTCATTTAGCTTATTCGATCCTCCCTCTAGGCCTGCGAAATGATCAGACTTTGACATCAAACTATAGGACAAAATAAAGATATGAGAAACAACATTTAATTCTAGGTAGGACATGTGCCCTGTCACATAGGATGGCTGAAAGAAACTTTAAGAAATAAGTAAAGTCACAATTTATATGGACAATGAGAAGTTATTAACAGACATTAGATGTGATGGAGATGAGAGAAGGTAAATATTAAGTAATGGGGCATCTCCCCAAAACAAACCTTCCTTTGAGAGTAGGGAATGTGACTCTATTATTGATACCAGAATGAGTCCATGTGTCTGCTCATGGGTAGGGAGAGCCTTCCTGGATTAACCAGGTTTCTTTCTCTTGTTTAGACCTCTAGTAGAAAGTCTTTTTTTGCTGAGGTAGTGACTTTGGTGCTCTTTGGCAGGTAAGGCAATTTGCTTATAATTCCTGCTCATGACCCAAGGATCTTTCAATTCTAGAAAAGTTTTAAATAGAGTTAGGGGAAAATGGAGAAAAGAAAAGACCCAGTATTAATTCTCGTGGTAGGTTTAAGGAAATTGAAATAATATTTCTCTTTGTGTGTGTTGTTTGTGATGTCCAAAATGTTTGGAAACTTATCATGGCTGTAAGTTTCATTGGCTAAATTATACAACCCAAGCTCTTAGAACTGGCTAGGAAGCAGATATGTGAGAAGTCTAGAAAGGGTCCAGTTACATATATCATTTGTAAACAGAGGATAAATGTGCAATGCTGGGGCTGGAGAGATGGCTCAGTGGTTAAGAGCACCGTCTGCTCTTCCAGAGGACCCGGGTTCAGTTCCCAGCACCCACATGGCAGTTAACAACTGTCTGTAGTTCCAGTTCCAGGCAAACACCAAGGCAAATAAATAAATAAATAATAAATAAATAAAGTTTTAAAAAAAATGTGCAATGCTTGCTTGAATTACTTCATTGAATAATAACCAAAGGCTATCTTGAAAGTGATTGCTGAAATGTTACATTTTGAGATAAGATCTTAAGACTTTTACTTCATTTAAAGGCAAAAAAAGAGAGAAGTCTTGGATGTCTAGTCAAGCACTCTTCTTAAGAGTGGTAGAATGTAGTGTTCAACCATTAAACATAAGAGCAAGTGATCCCAGGGGGTGACTTGGTGAGTTTGTTGCTTGTATTGAACATTAAACTCTCCTTAGGGGTGACATTCAACCATGGGTAGTTACTGCTGGAAATGATATTATTATTAAAATTACAAGTATCAGATGTGAAGTATAAAAGCAGCACTTGGGGAAAACCTCAGTGCAGGTTAATGTGAGCAGGGTAGAATAACCACATTATCTATTAACATTATCTGTTATCTGTTGAGGGTGCACCACCCTCAAACCTTACAATTTAAATCAATCCCTCTTCATTTATTATGCTGACAATAAATAAAACTGCGCTTGCAACTTCTAACTAGGCTGGAAGTTGTGACCTTCAGGAGCCTGAGTTAGCAGCTTTGTTTATGAATTAAAAACACTTATGACAGACCTTGCAAAAGTGGGGAAGACAATCTGTTCTTAAAGGTTTGGCTACCAAAACTGTTTCTAAAGGTGTGTAACCTTGAGTGAAATAAGTGTTAGCCTTACTTGTGTGGTTTGCCCTTAGAATTACAAAATGGAAATAAAATCACCTACCTTTTAGAGCTTTAAGAATGAACAATGGTATAGCTCCAGTATCCTAGAGCTCTGACCAAGTAAAGGATGCAGAAATGATGGTCACTACTGTTGTGATTATCTCAAGAATATGGACCTCACCTAAGGTAAATAAGGCAACTTGACACTCAGAAAAAAAAAAGAAAAGAAAAAGAAATGAACAATGTATTGATGGCATTTCTTCATAAAGAAAACAACTCGCTTTTGCTCTATGTTCAAGATCAATATTTGAGCATGAAGTGGTCACCATTTACCATAAAATAAAGCTAAAGAAGAAAAATTCTCAATCTTCATACCAGGAGTCTGATTCTACCAGACAAAAGCAAAGACAGTTTCATGACAATTGCTCCAGGACAAAAGTGGTTTTCCTGTCATATTATTCTGCATGAAAAGCCCTGAGGTTTAATCTCTGTCCCAGTTGGGTCTCCCAGTCAGTGGACAATTTGTTGGTTTGGTTAGTTGGTTATTTGGTTATGCCTTGCTGAGATCATAACTTATCTGCATATTCCTGCCCTTTAACCCTAATCCAGGCAGTTTTGAGAAAGTGAGGTCTTGGCTCTCTGGTTCTAATGTGAATGTTTTTGCAATAGTGTATTGTGGATATTAATATTGAGAAATTTAGTTACATATTTTTGAGAATTAAGTATAATTATTGCTTTCACTCTTCCCTGTGTGTGTGTGTTTGTGTGTGTTGTTGTTGTTTTAAAGGCTCACTAGTCTTGTTAGAATAGGAAAGAAACAAAGACACGTGTGTGAGCATGTGGGTAGCCATTACATGTTTTTCTTTAGTCTCGATGGACAAAATTATTGAATATGCATAGTTAACTAGTGAAATACTGTTAGAAAATTATTTTAAATTGTTAGGTATTGTGGTTGTCAGCTTTCTGTCAATATAACAAAATAACTGAGATACTCAAGTGATAAAGAGAAAAGATTTATTTTTGAACCATAGTTTTAAAGACTGTAGTCCAAGATTGATTTGCTCCATTGTTTTGGGCCTGTGATAAGTTGTCACATCAAGGCAGAAACATATATATGATGGAATGAAAATTGCCCACTTCAAGGCCAGGAAGTGAAGAACCAGAGAAGTGCCTCCATTTTTGAGCAAAAGTCCCTGAACCCTACTTTGAAACAGGCCTGCCTGAGTTCTACTGCAGTACAAAGTACAAACCGGAGATAGTTTATGGGTTATCTGATAGCAGCTATTAACCATGGAATATCCCAGTACCGGAGATATCCTGGGGCCATTCAATAGTCACAGAATGTCCCAACCCAGGAGATAGTCTAGGGAGGAGATTTGACAAACAGCAGGCTAAGATAACAGAGGAAATCTGGAAAGTCCCTTAAAACGAGCTAATCAGAATTGTATCCGAATTAAGACCCTCTAATTGATGTATAACCTTATGTTTTTTGCCTTTAAAACCCAGCTTGCAGAGGGGCAGGTACCTCCTCTGGCTACTGCCACAACTGTGTGCCAGACAGAGGTCCTTGTCTCCACTTGCGTTTTTCAATAAACTTTGCTTTTGCATTTTGGAGAGTGGTCTAATCTCTGGTGGTCTCTTTGGGGGTCTTGATACCAGAGCATAATAGAAGGAAAGGAGAAAAAGAAGAGGAGTTCAAGGTCCTGGATCCTTTTCAAGGATCCATCTACTCCAATAACACTAGGATCTTCCTGTTGCACGAATTCTAGTTAGTACATAATAAAAACCCAGAGCTAGATATTGGGGAAAAGCTGGAATATCACACCACAGTCAAATCCCACCCAGCCAACTTCTCAGGCTGAACAGGGTAAATGTTATCTTCAAGAGTCCTCAGACTGGACAGAATGCCTGATTGTCTGCCTCCTCCAGCCTTAAATATCACTCCTACCCCAGTTGTTTCACTTCCAGGTTCAACTCTGCATTATGATCCTAGAATGTGAACCATTACTGCTGGGCTGTTAGCCTTGAACTCACAGAAATACAGAAAGATCTCTGTCTCCTGAGTGATGGGATTAAAGGCGTGTGTCACCACTCTCTGACCTTCATGGATTGACTGTGGGTGAATCTGTTCTGATATTCCAGGCTGATTTGATTAAATATACAATATATTACCAAACCTCTCAGTAGGCCTCACCATCACACACCCTGCACCCTGATCTCTTACTTTAAAAGGAAATTTACTTATGGATAATGGTAAGATCAAAGCTAAGTATATAGGCTTTTCTTATATTGACCATTGCTCTGTTCTAGACACTACATTAGGTTGGATAACATTAAGATAGGAGTATTGTCCTCAGTTACTAACCTGATAAGCAAAGGGAAACACAGAAAAATAGGGCAGTGTGTATGCACAAGGCTCCATGGGACTTTGTTGCTAGTGAGTGAGGCAGACGTCCAACAGTGATGAGAAATAGGGCCATGGTAGTTGCCCTTTGAAGAAGCATGAACAAATGTGTTTGTGTACAAGGACATTTATTATAGTACTCACTGTAAACAAATGTGTCAATTGCTTAGAAAGTGGTAAGCCAGGGAACACTCAGACAATAAAGATAAGGCATTAATAGAGCAAAGGACTATGTAAAGAAGGAAATGGAAGGATTTCTAAGATGCACTGTTAAATGAAGGAAACATGAAAAGTAACAGCAATTTGCATGGTGTGACTTCATTTGCATACAAAAGTCTCTCCATTTCCCTCACTCTGTTTCTCTGGGCCATATCTTCATACTTCCTCTCACTCTGCACAGCTGGAGTGAGGTCCAGTCCATTCTTTGAGTCTGGGTCCACACAAAGGAAAAGACTCTCTGTATGACCCAGTGAACTGTGACCTTAGTGGCAATAACAAAAAAGAAGAGCTCAGCTCTGGGGGAAGAGGGCTTTATCAGCAGGAATAACACTTACAGGGATTGAGACTGAGCTCCTGCCCTGGGCCTAGCTGGCCAATCCAAAAAGCAGACCCTGGAGTTGAAGAAGCAGGCCACTAAGCCAGCAAAGCCAGTTAAGCTGTTTATTTACCCTTCTGGGGCATCAAAGGAATACCAGATAACAGCAGACCCCAAACAAGCTGGTTTTAGCTGGTGGATATGGAAGTTTAACCTCTGGGTCAATTAACTTGTACTCAGAAAGTCACTTTCAAACAGCCACGGTGCTTTTTCTTCTCCATTGCTATTTTCTTCAGGCTTCTCTGTTTATAAAACTAATTTTCTCTGCTCAGTCTCTTGTGGTACGTGTGTGCATGCATGCGTGTGTCTGTCTGTCTTTGTCTGCTTGTGTGTGTGTGTGTGTGTGTGTGTGTGTGTGTGTGTGTGTGTGCACGCACATGCCTGCAAGAGAGAGAGATGTCTGAGAACAACCCTGGGGGGGGTGTCAGTCCTTGCTTCTATCTAGTATATAGCACTTTATGTTAATAATCATTTTGCTACTAATTTAAGTATTTATACTACATATCTTATTTTAATGTTTATTTTTAATTTATATATTTGTTATCTATGTATATATTTTAATCTTTAATTTTGAGATGGGTTCTTACCATGCTGGCTTTGAACTCCTGGGCTCAAGGTTACATCATATCTCAGGTTTCTGAGTGGCTATATGAGAGTGCATCATCACATATAATTTTTGTTTGTTTTATTAGTTAGTTTGGTTTGGTGTTTTTAAATCAATGTCCCTTTGTAGCTCAGACTGCATAAACCCTCCTATCTCAGCCTCCCAAGTCTGGGTTACCATCGTGTGTTATCATGTCCTGACTCTGCATCTGGCTTTTATTTCTATCGCAAAGCACACTTCTACTTGTAGAATTATAAAGCACTGTGATGCCTTGTACCAGCTGCAGTTAACCATACTGAGGCCATGATGGAGAGCATGAGCTGCACCATCCAGGTCCTGTGCTAGCAAAAGCTGTGTTGTTCTCACAAGGAAACTCTTAACAATACATGCATGTAACAGAGTATTCCACATTACACAATGACATATCTGTAGTTAAACTGAGATGGTATGTCCATCCAGGCTCAGGAGTCTTCTAAAATCTTGTACACCTACAAGCAGTGACACTGTTACGTTGCTGTCAGAATGAAGCCTGGTGTTGTAAAAAGGGCCAACTCTGCAAAGGCTGAGCCCCTGGGCTCCCCAGCTCTCCAAAGAACAGTTGGGACTGAATAATTACTTATTTCCTCAAACCATGCCTGGCAACAGTTATCTTAGGTCACATTCCCTGGAAATAGACCTCAAGACAGAGATTGGTCTGCTGGATTTTTACTAGGGAGTTAACAATAAAGAATTTGTCTTGAGCCCCTGGTATCGAGTTCCAAAAGCCTTTGGAATTTCCTGAATGATGGAGTTGTGCTTTTCACACTAACAAAATGACTCAAGGTGGGCATCGAACTGCCTGAAGAATGAATGGGTCTCATTACCAGAAATACCGTCTGTAGGCTTAAAGTGTTGATACTGAGCCAGTGTCCATGAAGGGGATATAGAGGGTAGAGACTGAATTTAAAGATGTGCCCAGTGACTTAATATTCATGTCTAAGGACCTAGATATGACCTCCTTCCCCCATGACCTCCCTCTCCCAAAACTCTTTGAGTCCCAAACTCAGTGGACTTTTCTGATTGTTAACAATTGATCAATCTTTTGGGAAATTAACACACTGATTTCATGGAGAAAGGATGCAAACTTGATCACACAGCTCTCTCCATGTGTATGGCCTCTATAGAGAACTGGTCATGACCATAAGAGTGACTCCTTGATAGGAAAGTACCAAGCCTGAAGGAATCCTGAAGAACATCAAATGTATAGCAGGATTTGAAGCACAGGTGGCCAAGGACCCCTGAGACTTTAGTTCAGCAACTGAAATGAACCGAGTCTTGTGGGGGACTTTGCCTTTAACTTGGGCCTGCATATAATACATAGAATATTTGAAACAAAACTTTCCAGGTAGCTGTACCCCATGGATCTTGACTGTCATGACTATCCCCATGTGACTATAGGTGTCATAGTTTATCCACTTAGCATCTTTCTGATAACACCAAGGAGGCTTGCCATATTTTAATAGATCACATGACTGTGAACATTGTTTACATTGTCTCTTCTATGTAAAGAAGCTTCCCTGTATGATGAACATAGAATGGATCATCTATATGTTAACATCAAACATAGAAGATATGGCAGACTGTTTCCTAGTGCCTGACCCTTTCACAATATGAAAGAAAGCCTGTGGCTGTACATGCCCATTAGGACTTGGAATTACTCTATTATTTAATTTTCTACAAGAGAATGGGTTGAAAATAAAATTTTACTGCAGCCTGACTTTCTGTATCTTAGCTCCCCAACCATGTTCCATATCTTCTCATAGCTTTACTGGCTGAAACTCTTCCCAGAAACATGTGAATCTTCTCTCTCTTGCTGTGTCTACACCTTCCACTTAAGGCTGGTGCCTGCATGAAAATCTCTGTGGTATTTCCTTTAGCATAGTGTTCACAACCTTCCTAATGCTGCGCTTCTCTAATAAAGTTCCTCATGTTGTGGTGACCCCCAAACCATACACTAATTTTGCTGCTACCTCATACTTCTAAATTTGCTTCTGTTATGAATTGCAATGTAAATCTTTTGGAGATAGAGGCTTGACCAAAGGGTAGTGACCCACAGGTTGAGAACCTTCGCTTTAGAGACAAAGTCATGGTGTTAAATGCTTTCTGCATTGTTTCTGGACTTTGTGTCTTCATTTCTGTCCCCTCAGTGAGATGCTGTGCTCCTGTGCATAGAATTCTAGGCTGGCAGGTGTCTTTGGTGCGGTGAGATGCTGGTTCCTTTTTTACTGGCTCCGACAATTGCAGATGAGAAGTTGGCTCCTTAGTTTAGCTGTGCCCTCTTCAAGCGTGAACAGTTTCATTTCATTTCCTGTGGTTATAATATGTTATAAATATGCTCCTAGGTGTGTGTTTTGTTTTTAGCTTTTACTTAACTTTGGAATTCTTGACTCATTCCTGTGTTTGTTCTGAACAATTGCCTGTCACCTCTTGAAATATGACCTTCACCTCTGCTTTCTTCTGGTGCGTTTTCAGTAATGCTGTGAGGCTATCTCATTCCCTGCTCTGAGCTGCTGGGTCACGCTCTCACATTCACATTTTTCTCTTAGTATCTCTGACTTTTGTTATGGCAGTTCCTATCAGTCTATGTTCTAGTTTGTTAATTTTCCCTCTAGTTTAACCTGATAATGCTCTTAAATCTACCTATTTAACTGTGATTTGTTTATTATATCTTTTAGGTCTTCTCTTTGCTTGATTTTCAAGATTTCTAACTAAACTTCCTGAAAATACATATAAGCTTGTGCTTCACTTACCAAGTATGCCAAACATGGTTATTCTACCAGGTATCTAATAATTATAATATCCAAAGACTTTAACAGTCTACGGGGTCTTTTGTCTTGTCTGCAAGTGCTAGCTGCTGATAACTTCTTCCTAGAGTGCATAAGATGCTCATTGTCTTTGGGAATCCCCGAGGATTATTTTTAAGTTCCATTTATTTATTTATTTATTCTTGTATGTGTGTGTGCGTGATACACATGGTATGTGTGAGGGGTCAGGGGGCTGCTTCTAAGTCAGTTCTCCTCTTCCACCATAGAGGTCCCAAGGACAAGAATCAGGACATGAGACTTGGCAGCAAACACTTTTGCCCGCTCAGCCATCTTACATGCTGGAATTCTTTAAAGTCTATATAAAAGTACTATCTTCCAGAAAGCTAGTATAGCATTTATCCAAATGAGCAAAATACATAAAAATGATAAACCATCAGATTGCGGAAAGAATGAGAGAGACAATTGTGTTAGCAACAATAACAACAACAAAAAGAAAAAGATATATGATAACTCAAGAATTGTGAAGGTGGTATAGTAAGAAACATGTTAAATATTTCTGTATGAAGACTTAAAGGCTGGTGAATAACAACAGCTAAACACTATATGTTGAGTGAGAAGATTTAGTTTCGTGACATCCTGAATCGTTGTGGATGATGAGAAGATGAGAATATTTGGTAAATGGAGCTGAAATGCTAGGAGACATTGAGGGGCCTGACTACATACATCTATCACACTTTTCACTGAAATAATTCAAATATCAATCAAAGTCAGAACTACCAGAAGAAACAAATTGATTTTCCCGTCAGAATGAAGACGTCATCATAAATGTGAAATGAAAACTGGACAGTGATGAATTTGACAACATAAAAATAGAGAAAATTTTCTGCCTGGCCAAATTACTTTAAGCAAAGAAAAAAAGACAAATGATTATGTGTGGGGAAAAAAGTATTTGCAATTCATATCAGAGCCAGAGGGCTAACTTCCATATGGGAGAACAATCTTAAAATGCTAAAAAAAATATATATATACAACCAAAAGAAAACTAACAATAACACTTAATACACAGTTTCCCAAAACACAGATGATGCCGAACATGAGAATGAGTGGCCAGTCCTACTGATATTAAGAGATATAAATAAAGACACACTGAAATAAGGCATTTACTTCATTAGATAAACAGACAGAAACCAAATGGAAAGTGTTAGTGGGGGAGAAAGCGGCTAATCCTGGATTGCTAGTGGGACTGCAAATTCATACAGCTCTTTAGCTGGCAGATCAGTAACATCTATGACTATAAACACTCTCTCTGATGCAGAAATTCCAACTCTAGGAATTTAGCCCACACATCCATGAAATGATGACTACATATCTTTATTCATTGTACCTACCACGTTTGGCTATTGTTTCCTAAGATCAATGCTCTAAGAGACTTGGCCTTTAGTATGGTGATGTGGGAGTTGGTGGAACAAGAGGTGTGTGGGTGGGTGCTAATTGGGAGGCTGCTAGATTTTGTTAGAGGTGTTACTGCCAGAAAGGATTAAAATAGCTCTCATGAGACCCTGCATTAGATTTCATGAAGGAAAGTTATCAGAAGCATGAGATTGAAGTTGCAGAGATATTTCAGTGTCTGGGTGGCAAGTAGAAGGGTCTGAGTTCAATACCCAAAAATGTGAAATAGTTGGTGTAGCTAATTCTAGTGCTAAGGAGGAGGCGAAGTCAAGCAGATCCCTGTAGCTCCCTAGAAAGCCAGCCATTTTTGCTGTCTATTTAGTGAAGAACACACAGTGGGATAGTCTATTTGCAAAAAAAGCAAAGCAAAATAAAAACAAGGTAGACGGCTCCAAAGAATGACACCCAAAGTCTGTCTATGTACACATGTACGTACACTCATGTAAGCATGAACACACACATAACCAGAGAGAGAGAGAGAGAGAGAGAGAGAGAGAGAGAGAGAGAGAGAGAGAGAGGAAAATTTGAACCTGACTCCTGAGTTGCTGACCAGTTTTCAATCTTACAGAACAATTTCTTCCTGTCACTCTGCCATCTGCCATTCTGCCCTCTGTTAACTGGCATGGTTATGGCTACCTCCTATCCTGAACACAAAGTCTCTGAGACTGAGCTAAATAAACCCTTCCTTCATTAAGCACATGGCTTCAAGTATTTCATAGTAGAAACTAAAAACAGAATAATGTAGTACCACTTTTAATTTTTGCAAGATATGGGAAGGAAACCAAATGTCCATCAATAGAACATAGTCTTTCTCTAGGTACCATTTTTAGCTGTTGGTTGGCCTGTTGGAGCTTAATTGTGGTAGCATTGACCTGTTATTAGTGTATGAGGTAGAATTCTACAGATTCCATGATGGTCACTGATAAACAGCCCCTTATCTATCAATAAGAATGTTCCCTATCTTATATCCAAACCTAGCTTCAACAATAATACCTACACCGTGTGTTGCTTTTTGGTCAGGGTGTCTTTGAAGGAATCAAAGCTTCATTTTGGCTGACCTTATCCATGTCAAGGTCTTACCACTTTTCATTGGCTAATTGGGAAGGCAGCTCAGAGAGAATCGACATGTTAAAAATCCTGAAAGTGAACACACTCACATCTTGATCTATGAGAGACATCAGTTGAGAACAGCTTTCTTTAATGTTCCATGGAGCCCACTGAGAGCCTCTACTGCAGTGGTTCTCAATCTGTGGGTCACAACCCCCTGGAGGTTGCATAGCCGATGTCCTGCATACCCCATGTTTATATTATGTTTTATAACAGTAGCAACACTACAGCTATGATGTAGCAAATGAAATAATTTTGTGTCGGAGGGTCACCATAACATGAGGAACCTTATTGAAAGGTCACAGCATTAGGATGGTTGAGAGCCACTGATCTACGGGATGGCTTTGGTATGTATCAGACCTCATTCTCCATGCAAAGCTTCTACATAATCTGCAGTCTGAACCACATACATACCAATCCCTTGTAAATATAAAAGGAAGAAATGAATGGTGTAAACATATTACTAATAAATAGGATGATTACATGTACACTGTCTATGTAATAGATGACTACATGTGCGCTGCCTGTGTAGTAGATGATTACATATGTGCTCTGCCTGTATAATAGATAACAAATATACTACCCATGTAAGTGAATCAATAGCTTCATGACTAAAATACACAATGTATGTGTCTTCTCAGCACAATGTTCCACAATCATACTAAAGGAGGTTGCTAAACAGGTCACTGATAACTTTGGCATCCACTTCTTCTCAGATACACTGCACATTTTTACAGATAAATGGCTTCTTTATGAGCCTTTCAATAAACATTTTTATTAAAGACTAGGCTTATTCCCTGAGTATTAAAAAAATCAATAAATTCTGAGTAGTCAATGGCTATGTATTATAAATCATGTGTCAAAGATGGTGCAAAACCTGGTATACGCCAGGCCCTGAGTCAGACACAGGATGAAGCTATGAATAAGATAGGTGATATTTCTGGCCTTAAAGAAAAACAAACCAAAGAAAGTAAAGGTATTTGTTACTCTGACCAAATACCCAGTAGGAACATTATTTCATCTCAGCATTAATGATTGGAGTCCATTGCAACAGGGAAGGCATAATAAATGAAGGTGGCTGCATCTGTGGTAGAGGAAGCATTGAGGCCATGGCTGTTCACATGGAGATAGATAAGGAGTCAGAGAGCAGCTATAACCAGCGGTGTGGCCATAACCCTCAGAGAACATCTTTCTCCTAATCAGGTTTCACTTCTTAAAGGTTTCACAGCCTTCCAAAGTAGTGCCAGCTGGGGACCAAGTACTCAAAGCATGAGTCTATGAGAGACATTTTTATATTCAAAGTATAGCAGAAAGGGTATAATATAGTGGATGCTAGGAAATAGCTAAGGGGGGTGGGTACTGAGATTTAAACTTAGAGGTAACCTCTGAGAATGAGACATGCCGGCTAAAAGATTTGACTTCTGAATGGGTCAGGAGTGGGTGGGCATCATGATCAACCTTTCAAAGTCCCACTTGAGTGGTACTCACTGTGCTTAGCACCATGCGTCTTCCCTTTACAGCTGACAGGAATCTGGACTCTGCAGACCGTGTTGGCTTTCCAAAATATTCTACTCTGCGTGAATGTATCTCTGGCCCCTCCCCTTGAGACACAGCCTATGAGTTTTAATTGTACTTTTTAATCTCTCGCCAATGGGAGGCTTTGCTTGAGATCTCGGAAGGTACTGCGTATGTGCCCATGATCTTCTCTGTGTGATATTATCTTCATGGGGGAATGTTGTCATGTATGGTGTGCAAGCAAAAATCACATGGAACTTGAGTAATGTTCAATCATGAAACACTGTGATCATCCATAATATGAGCAATGAGGTCGTTGAAGGAGTGAGGATTGGGAGCTGAGGTCATCCAGGTCCCTACCTCCTTAACCGAAGCATGCTATTTCTTCCCATTCCTTGATTTCTACTCTGGCCTGAGGTTGTGTGAACTGAGTTCTGACATTTGAACTGTCTTTGCACGTATGAACAAAAAGATAACAAAAGCTGAGTGTGGTGACCCTGGTTTGTAATCTCAGCATTCAGGAGGTGGAGGCAGGAGGATTGTGCATTTGAGGCTCGGCTAGAAGGAAGCAAAAGAGACTAGAGAGAAACTGATAGTAGTGGTGGGTGGTATAAATCTAAACCTGGTGTCAAATTTTTCAGCCTAGATGAAGTTTTTATTTATCAAACTGCCTTTTTCTACACTCAATATGTAGCTGATTGGCATCAACATATTCATATATGTAGATATTTATGCAATAATCAACATGTGTTCACATGGTACATACATAGAAGTGATTCATTGAGAAAACTCTATATTAGTATAGTTTCTTATTCTTGACGCTAACAGCCAAAAATTATTAATCCTCACCATGGGAACAATTTTTTAAACTCGTTAATTATGCATACAATTTACATCTTTATTTTCTTACAAGGCCTGATTGAAATCTATTAATAACCAAAAATGCACTTGCATTTTTAAGTATCTCTCGCTGTCGAGAACTTGGCTTTCAATAAGCTCACTCCCCACTAATTTCTAGGGGCCTGGCCAAGAAAAAGGCTTTATTCAATAAGGAAATAGCATTTGAAGAAATAGTTGAAGCCCAAGAAATAAATTTAACGCCCACTGAGAACTTTGTCTTCTCTTCAATTTAATTTGCGTTTTTATCAAAGTAAAACAAGGTTTTTGAAAACCTCCCCCAAAGACGTCAAATCTTACAAAGCTTTCAAAAATCATCCTGCCTCATTTAACCTAATTCTCACCATCTTGAATTTATATGTATTTCTAAATAGTTCACTTATAGTTTTTATTTTCCAATTTTGTGATTTTTATGGATTTTAAAATAAAGATTTACCTCTTCCTTTATATTATCTCAGTCTTTTTTTCTCATTTTGAGCTTTATTTTCTTGGTTAGGACTTCCTGCATGAGGTTAAAAGATTTTACTCTGTTCTTAATCTTAGGAAAAAGCAGCTACTCTTTTGCCATGAAGTATGATGTTAATTGTAGAGCTTTGTGGATTCCTTTTAAGAGGTTGGGAGACTTCCCATTCATTACTAGCTTCCTGGGTTGTGTTGGTGTGGTTGTTTTAAGTTGGCAAAGGGTATTGAATTCTGTCTGATTTTTTTTTTTTTTCTGTATCTTTTGAGATGAGCGGGTGGTTTTCTTCTTTTCCTCTGTTGATGTGGTGAGCTGCATCAATTAATTCTCAAATGGTAAGCCAATTAACAGTGACAATGAGTGGATCCTTAAGGGTCTTCTGGGTTTGAGCTCCAGTAGTCTGAAGGAATTTCTATGTCTGTGTTTATATGCTGTTAGTCTTTAGTTTTTGATGAACTATCTCGGCTGGATTGAGGTTTCGGTTTTCACTGGTGTCACAGACAGTTCTGTCTCCCTTGACTCCTGTGATTGCATTAATTCTTCTCAATGGCTTAAATTAGCCAGTTGAAGCCATTTGAGTCAAGAGCTTTTCTGGGGGGTATGTAATTCTAAATTTAATTTCTGTGATGGTCCTTAAATGGCTTATAGATTTATTTATCTTCTACTGTTTGTTTTGGGGCATATGTTTTTTGAGAATTTAAATTTTTTATTGTATGAAATTGCTCATTATATCTCCCTCTGCCCTTTAAATACCTGTGGGAACTGCTGTGGTTTCTCTGCATGCCTGAGATGGATATTTTCTTTGCTTTTTCCTTTTGTTTGCCTAATTAAATTTTTTTAAAATTAATTTTTAAATGTAAATTATTGGTTACTCTTGGGATTTGTCAATTTTTAAATCTTATCATTTTTGCCTACTTTTCTTAATTTATCTCTTATTATTTTGGTCATCATTTGCTCTTGTTCTGGTCTCTTCACATGAGAGCAAAGAGCATAAATTTACATTTCTCTAACATGAGCACTTAAGGCTACAATTTTTACTCTAAATATTGTTTTCCCACAAGTTTGTCCCATTGCAGTTCTGTCTGTATTAGAAAATGATTTCTAGTTCCTTCTCTGACTTTATCTCTGGCCCACATATAATATGGAAGTGTATTATGTCGATTCTAAATAACAGAGGTTTATTCTGGACACTTCATTGTTGATCTTGATTTTATCTGTTCTGGTTAGAGGTCACATTCTGTGTGATTTGAATCTTTTACAATTTCTGAAAACTGTTTCACGTTTCCAAATGTGGCCTTAGAAAAAGTCCCCTGTATATCCGAATGGAGTGTTCTGCTGTTGAATGAGGTGCAAGTCAGGAGATTTCACAGGGCTTTGGGGTTCTCTGTACCTGACAGTTTTCTGTCTACTTGTTCTATTGGTGTTTTTCTAAGACTTATTTTATTTTTTATTCTGATAATCTTTTTTGTCTCTGCGTGTGGGTCTGTGCATGTGAGGGCAGGTGCAGAGGACACAGACCTCAGATCCCCTGGGGTCAGAGTTACAGGCGTTTGTGAGGGCTGGGACCTGAACCAGGGTCTTCTGTAAGAGCGATGTGTGCTCCACACTGCTGAGCTAATCTCTCCAGACCATATCTTATCACTTTCTGAGAGATAAATGATGACATCTCTGATTCTGTTTTGAGTATGTCTGTTGTGTGTGGCAGCATCCATGTCTATGGATGCTGTGGGATGAGGCACATGAACATTTAGGAGTGACTTGTCCCCACCCCATGAAGTTCTCTTTTAATTATTCTAGAATGGCTTATTTTTTCCTGCGTGATGTTCCCTGCTCTGAAATAAGACTCATCTGATTTTCTATAGCCCCTCCAGCTTTGTTCTGATTTCTTCTAGCATCGTATCATTCACTATCATGCTTCAACTTTCAGCTCATGTGTTACTTTGGTTTTAAAACAGACTTTTGCACACACACCCCCTTACACAGCCCTCACAGCCCACAGCACTGCCTTCCGCTGGGAGCCCCTGGACTCTATTCTGTTGTGGCAGCCCACTCATGACCATTTGCGTGAAGTGTTCGCCCCCCTCCCATCTAGGGTGGGTTACCTTTGCTTCAGACTACCAGGAATGTAAGCAGGCAGAAGGGTCTTCCTTCCTAAAAGGACAACTGCATTCTGGGCATAGTTCATCCAATTTCCTGTAACTAAGGGCTCTCTACAGTGTTCAGTATACAACTAGGGTTTTGTAGCTTATTCAACACATTTTATAGTAGGGCCAGTGCGCCAGTCTCGCCCCACACTTTAAGTCAAAGCTAGAATTTTTATTATAGAAGGAAACTCAATTCCATTTCCTATTATCCTTGCAATCCTCACTAATCCCAGCTTGCATCTCTACCTCCTTCTCTCTTCCCTTATCAGAAATATTAAACTGTATTTTATTTGTTCAATATGAATATTCACATCTTGTTAACTAGATAACCATTGTTCATTTCTGTGTTACACTTCTCCGCTCTTATGCCTTTGTGTTTCTCCTGGACTTATTAATAGAGACAGGAATACAGACTCACAATCAGGAGCTCGGGAGCCCCCCGATTTCTCTAAATCTTCTCTTTGTTCTCAGAAACATCACCAAGCCTTCACCTTGCATTTTCTCCTGGAGGCCTCTGTGCTTCTCTGTTTGGGAATGATTGTTTTGGGTCCACAGCGAAACAGGCTGGTCTTCAGTTCACTTCTCCCCGCGCTGAATCTTTTGTTGCCTCAAGGCTTTGTCTTCTTTCTTCCTGGCCCATTCTCTTGTTGGAAGCTTCATATCCACAGCAGCGTCCTGAGAAATGATGTATGAGAGGTAAAAATGTAAGTCCTTGCTTATTTAAAAAAAAAAAAAAAAAGTTCTTGGTTGATAGCTCAGCCCAGAATTCTTATTTGGAAATCATCACCCTCTGTAGTATAAAGGAATTTCTCCTTTGCTTTCTAAAATGAATGGAAATGTTATCACAGATAGACATATCCAGGCCAGCCTGGGTTTTCTTTTTTTCCCCCATTCTGTTGAATTTTTTGTTTTTCTTTCTTTCTTTCTTTCTTTCTCCCTTCCTTTCTTCCTTTTCCAATTATTACCTGAATACTCCTGAAGTTTTTATTATAAGAAGATCTAAATAAGTGGATACATACATGTACCTATATACATGTATATTATATATAGTCTATGTATTAGAAGGTTCAAGAGAGTCAAAATATTAATTATTCACCACACTGATAAAAGAGGTTTAATATGCAGTTGCTGTCAATATTCAGTAAAGTTTCTTCATGAATCAATACAATTATTCTGGATTGTATGTAGGAAAGGAAGGAACCAGAGCATGGCTTTGGTAAAGAAGGACAGGGTGAGATGAATTAACCCATTGATTCACACTCATCATCAATTACATAACCGAGACTATGTGGTGCTGGTGGGAAGACATACATAGAGTGACAGAACCAAGGAGTGGCTTTGGAAATAGACAGTACACAAAAGTTCCTGTGACATTTAACCTTCGCTGTCAATACCACTGGGTTTAGAACCACCAGGAGGAAGCTAAATGTGTTGCACGGGAACTACGCCTTCGGCTTTGGAACCACCAGGAGGTTGGTGAGACTGACTCTGGGTCTGTCTGGGCTAACTTTCCCAAGGAGAATTAACTGATATGGAGATGACCCACACTGCATGTTGAGATGGAGGCCTAGATAAAGGAAAAAGAAAAAAAAATAAAAGAAAGCAAGCCAGGGCTGAACTAGCATGCTCCTAGATGCTCCCTGTCTGACATGAGGTAAGCTTACTGCCAGCCTCCACCCCTACAATGCACTGGTGTTTTTTTCAGATAACAGGATGCTCCACTGATTTTTGGCAAACATGTAGCCATAGTTCAATGGCCTTTTCAGAAAACTGTGCAGGAACAATGGATCAGCACAGGCAAACCAACCAAGCTGCCATCCAGATAGCAAAGAAACAAAAAACTCAAAATGGATCAGGCTTAGTTCAAAATGCAAAACTATGGAACTTTTGGATCAGGCATTGTGATACACACCTGGAACCCCAGGAACTCTGGTGTAGAGCAAGGCAGCCAGAGGAATGAACTTGAAGCCAGCCCAAAACACTCAGCTTTATATAATAAGATCATGGGTTTTGTGGTTGCTTTTGCTATTGTTTTAAAAGCACAGGGCAAATTCCCAGGAATTCAAAGGCAAAAAGTCCACAAAAATGGCAATTGAATAGTGCTCCTAAAATGAAAAATTTATGAGTTGGACTTTAATCACAATTAAATTTTTTTGTTGTTCTATAAAAGACCGTGTGAAGAAAATAGACAGGTGAGCTACAGATTCATTGAAAGATTTACAAATCATATATCTGTCACAAAACTAGTATGTATAACAAATATAAAAAACTTTTAAAACTTAGCTTTTGTAGAAAACCCAAAAATCCAGCTGTAAAATGGACAAAAGAGATGTGAAGACATATTTCTCTGAAGAGAAAATTTAGCTGGAAAAGAAGCAGGGTGATTTTAGTACTGCTAGCTATGAAGTATGCAGCAATGAGAGGTCATGTAGTATGAAGTTTCTGGCCTGGACTAGCCCCAAGATCCAGATCAGCTGTCCCAAATAATCACACACAGTCTTATATTAATTATATGCTGTTTGACCTGTGGCTCAGTCATACAACTTTCTAACTCTTGACTCTTAAACTAACCCATGATTAGCCAAGTGGCTTAGTACCTTTCCTCAGAGCAGCATTTCATCTTTCTTCCTCTGCATTTGCCTGGCATTTCTGCTCTTCTTCTTCTTTCCAGAGTTTTCTTAGCCCTGCCCATAAGATCACATGGCATCAGGGTAAAAATAAAAGGGATAAAGGGTCTGGGAGAAAACTCTGTTTTGTAAAATGCTTGCTATGCATGAGTTCAGATGTCCAGCACCTGCAAAAAGCTCAGCACACATCTATAATTCCAGTCCTGGAGAAGCAGAGACAGGAAGATTCCTGGAAATCCCCTGCCAGACACTCTGGCCAAGTCAGTGAGTTCCAGGTTCAGTGAGAAACCATGTCTCAACAAATTAGGTGGAGAGTGTTTGAGAAAGACATCCCCCTCTGGTTCCCGTGCACATAAACACCTGTGTACATGTAAATAGCCCCCCCACACACACACAAGGTAATAACAGCACCAGAGGCTGATGGGAGACACACATTGCTGGTGATCATGTAAAATAGTACAACTGTTTGTGAAAATAATAGTTTATTTAAAAACGCTAAGCACACAGTTACCTTGCCTAGCCCCACCCCCCAATAGAGACCATTCTGTGTGTAGACCCCAGGAAGTCATGGTTGTAACACCTTAATCCATTGGGGAAGTGCCAAGGTCTCTTTACAGGACACAAGCAGGTATCATATATATTGGTGACCGTTGGCGTTTGTCCCTGCTATTTCTACCTTCACAGTTCCGAGCCTCCCTCCCTCCCTCCCTCCCTCCCTCCCTCTTTCTTTCTCTCTTGTTTTTTGAGCTATGTAATTGCAGCTGTCCTGGAACTTTCTCTGTAAACCAGGTTGACCTCCACCAGCTGGCTCTCCCTTCTTGAGAGCTGGGGTTAAAGGTGTGCACCACCACCACCCACTCTTAAGATACTGCATTGCTGTCTCAGTCAGACACTTCTGTGTCAAATAGTCATTATGTGTGTACATATCCTGGAAATTTTATAGGTCCAGAGCAAAGAAAAATATCAGTTCCTGGGAGAACTGTGGAGTTTAAGATCCTGAATATAAACAAGCATTTACTAAGAATAAGGTGGTGAATTTGTAGGGTTTTTTCACTACAGGTTTGGTTTCCAGGCCGTTCAGTCTCTTTCCCAGACAGAAATATTGATGGGGTAGTAGGATGATAGGGATCTTAATTAAGCCACTGGGTTAAGATCTCTGTATCTATTGATACATATATAGAGACACAAAAGGGACTTAGTTCCCAGAGCGCTAAATACTCTCCACTTTAGCTAACAGTAGCACTCAGGACACAAGTATTCATTGTTGGTTTTAAGTATTTGTATTTCATATACATGTTTTCAGAACTCAATACACAAAAGCAAGGTCTTCTTCCGCTGCAGTTCTTAAAACACGTGCCAACTTAAGGAACAGTCCTAGTATCTTGCGACTTGGTAGTTTAGAGTTCCTTTGTTTGTGTGTTAAATATTTCATGTTTTACCCTTTGTGTTCATTCCTTTATGACTCATTCGTTCCTTTGTCCAGCTGCAGATTTGGGTCTTGAATTTTTTCTTGTTGACTTTTTTTTTTTTTTACTGATTGAGATCTTAGATGATGAAGGTGTGCATGGAGATGTGCATGCATGCATGCGTTGAGAGGTACTTCTCATTAAATGGCTGTTCTGTCGTGGTTGGGGGATGGGTGATTTTTATTCTCTCTAGATTCAAGTGAGTCTTCCGACACCCCCCCTGCCTCCTCTCCCCCCCCATAAGACGGACCCTTCTCTTTGTGCACACAGTTGCTCTCAGTAGTAACAGTGCACTTCTGCTGAGAAGGGACGGACATTGAAAGCTGAAGGGCTTCCATTGGGACAGTACAAACCACATCATCATCTGACTCAGACAGGGCCCTCTATTCTATCTAGAAAGACGTTGTTTTGTTTTGATTGAAAGGTTGATAGCATCTGCGGTATGTTCAGTGACTCTCCATGATGTGGGTAGCACGCTCCATTGTCTCTGCTGATTAGACTGAGTTGGTGCTGGCTTGTATTCCCACACTTCAATTCCCTTGTAGAGGACACAGATACCGAGCAAACCACAGCCAGCATTTCAGAAAGCTCCATTGGAGCTGGGGAGTAGGTGACCCCACCCTGAGCAGAGAAAAACACTGGCACTTTCAAGGCTTATTGCCCTAGGGTGCAGCATGTGAGCACCCAGGGTCTGGGGCTCATCTCAACCTCTCATGTTTCACTTCAAGAAAAAACTTGGAGAGGAGGTGACCTGCTTCAAATGACTGTCAATACATAGGAAAAGAAGGACATGAGCCCATGTTCCCTCTCACAGAATGCTACTTCTCAGATGTTTTTGTTTGTTTGTTATTATTATTATTATTATTATTATTATTATTATTATTATTTGCTTCATTGTTTTCTCCTCAGATGCCCTCATGGGTTGAAATGAGAGCATCCACCTTTGGAACCAGCAAGACTTATAGGGTTCATCAAAGGGTCTCAGTGCGTACTAATCAATAAATACCCTGTCCCGTGTTTCCAAAGCAGAGAAATGCAGGCCTGCTCCAATTAAGCCTATATTAGTTGTGAAACCTAAAATAAAAATCTCTACTTTTCAGTTTCCTTTTCTGTAAAATGGGGTTGATGATGCTTCTGTGAGTAAGAAAATACTTGTAGAGTTCCTGATGCTATATTGTTTCTACGTCAGGCAGGAGCTAATTCTTAAAGAAAAAAAACCAAAAAACCAAAAAACAAAGACCCAAAGAACATGGCCTGAGATGTAGCCAGGATGTCTACAGAGTCTCTGGGTGGTGAGATGGTGGCCCTTTGTGACTCTGACATCATCTCCTAGTTATGATGGTGCATGCTCCAAGGCTCTGGTGAAGGTCATTCACTTTAAATTCACTATTTGAAAGTGTTGTTGTTGCTTTTTAGATTATGGCAGGAAATAGAGATGATGTGACTTGTTGGATAAAGCATTTGCTGTCTGTGCATAAGGATCAGAGTTCAGATCTCCAGCACCCACATAAAAAACAAATACCAGATTCAGGATCATGATCTGTTATCTCAGTGCTCCTGGGGTGAGATGGGTGATGGAGACAGGAGAATCTCCAGAGAATACCCAGCTAGCCTGACAGCAATGAACAAGAAACCCTGCCTCAAACAAGTTGGAAGGTGAGGTATACCTACACACATACACACACACACACACACACACACACACACACCATATACCATAATACACCACAGATACACACACCACACACACACACACACACATATACACCAGACACACCAGACACACACGACATATACACACAAATTACACACACATATACACCACAAACACACATTACACACACACACTACACACAGATACACACATATACCATACACTTAAAAAACTATGGTAACTCCAGAGATGTGTAGAAACTACCACAACCCTTATCAATAATGAAATATTATAAAATACAAACTACAGTGAAGTCTATCTAGTATGAACAGGAAAAAAAATTGCACTGACAAAGGACATGACTGGCAGCTAGAAGATATCTGTAAAGGAAGATAAGCATACACAAGGATTGAAGATCGACCTCCTTAACCATACGGGCTAGACAATCCACTCCACATCGATACATTGTTTGCAAAATGAAGGATTAGGACCAGTGACTGTCACCTTTCTGGGGTTAATCCTAAGGAAGACAGTCTCTGGCAGTAAATACTCTGAGACATGATTGAGTTAGATTTCTTGGTTCCAAACTGAGTTTAGAACAAAACTTAGCAGCCAATACCAAGGGCTCCATGTAGCATTCCTGCTGTCAACATGTATGTCCACAGTATCAAGGAAATTTACTGCTACAATCAAATGTTTTCTTTGCAAATGTCATAGCCCTAATGATCGGCTCTCCAAAGCTGTGCTCAGTAGCAGCTATTTCTAAAAGGAAATCCCTATTTCTATTGTTACTATTGCAGTATTTATTCTAGTTAGAGTCTTTGACATTTAAGGGGAAGAGCGCCCCCTAGTGGAAGTAAATTCAATCCAATGGTGGCCAGTCAGGCTCCCCCCACCCCCATGAAAAAACTTGGATTCCAGTTGGGGAGATCTCTATAATTCTTTGCCAAAGATAAATATGGCTTGAGCATATATCAAGAAATTGGTGCTTTATTAGGAATAATTTTTTAAGTACATGACGGATACAGACTGAAAAAAAGATTAAGGAAAAGAGGGTAGTAGATGGTAGAGACAGGCCTAGACAGAGGCAGATGGATGGTGTCCTGGTTAGTTTGTCAACTCGGCATACACTAGAGTTATTTGGGAAGAGGAACCGCCATTGAGAAAACATCTCCTTCAGCTCACCCATCAGCAAGTCTGCGGTGCATTTTCTGATTAGTGAGTGCTACAGGAAGACTCAGTTCACTGAGGACATTACTACCCCTGGGCAGGTGGTCCCAGGACATCTAAGAAGGCAGGCTGCTCAGCAAGCCATAGAGAAAGAAAGCCAGTAAGTAACCTTCACCCCTCAGGGCCTCTGCTTCAGTTCCTGCCGCCAAGTTCCTGCCCTGACAGTGTACGGTGAGATAAAACTTTTCCTCCACAACCTGCTCTGGGGCATGGTCTTGGTCACAAATAGAAAGCAAACCAAATCAAGAGACATGAAGGGCCACATCTGTTCTTGCTCTCTCCCTCCCTCTCTCTCTCTCTCTCTCATCCATATGTGTGTGCTTTATGCGGGCGCATGTGCAGAAGTCAAAGGTCAGCAGCAGATGTCTTCCGCTATCCCGCTCCACTTTATTTTGGGGCACAGGGTCTCTCACTGAACCTGGAGTTCACTGCTTCAGCTAGGCTGACTGTCCTCGTGAGATCTTTCCTCTCCTCTCCCCATCAAGGCTCGGGGCACTGGCACACTGCTGCACACAGCTGCTACCTGGGCACAGGGGACCCAGAAGCAGATCCCCATTCTTGTGTAGTGAGCACTTTCCTGTCACGTCCTCAGCCCTCCCTGTTGCTTCACTTTGTTCTTAAAATAAGATGCTGAAGGTTCATGGAATCGCCTTAAATTAGATCTCTGCCCAGCAGAGGCTTTTTAAAAAATATTTATTTTTATTTTATGTGAATTGGTTTTGCCTGCATGTATAACTGTGTAAGCGTGTCAGATCTTGAAATTACAGACAGTTGTCAGCTGTCATGTGGATACTTGGAATTGAACTCAGGTCCTCCAGAAGAACAGCCAGTGTTCTTAACCACTGAGCCATCTCTCCAGACCCCAGTAGAGGCTTTAAGTCAATGTGTTAGACAAGCTTACACTCTCTTAATTGGAAAGCGAACCACCAAAGCCTAGATCTGTTCAAAGCGTAAATTCTCACTCACACTCACTGCTCAAAGCCTCTTCAGGCAGGGGTGGGGCTTCTCCGATGCCCAATGAGAACTCTCAAGAGAATGGGAATCAGGAAGGTGGGAGGGGGGAAGCATTGACCAACTGGGGAAATACAGGGCCAGGCACCTGCAGCCTTATTCCGAGTGACATCTGTCTATGTTCACAAAGATCATCATTTGAAACCAGCCAAAATGCTGTGGCCCATGGGAGCAACTTTAGGAGCGCAAGGATGAAGATGTCACCACCCTTAACAGCCAAGTGCTTATAGCAATTTGTGTTCTGAAACCTAACACGGCATCATCAAACTCATGGCTTTATTTTCAACATGGAGTTGAGTTGTTCTTTCCTTTCTTTCTTTCTTTTTTCTTTTTTTTTAATGAAATGCTTTTAAAGACAAATGTTAAGATAATAAAATGCATGGGTAAGACAATTGTTAAAAGTCATGGATGCTCCAAGGATCACCAAGGTTTATTTAGGAAGCACATCTGGATGGGGGTGGCTGCTATACAAACAGAACTTTGCAGTCTCGTACAGATGGATCTCTTACAACTGCTTTGCCCTCTGGCTTCTCTGTCTGAGTAGCCTGACTCTGCCTTTCCCTGCAGGATCCCATTGCTCTGAATCAATTAGCATACGAATGTGCAGATCTGCCCTTCTTCATCTGATTTAGCATATTCCAAAATGGTGTCCAGTTAAGGAGGAGTCTCCAGACTGTTCCTCTGCAGCATCCCATAAAAGATGGCTTCTAAATTGGGGTTTCTCCTGGGTACCTCTCTCCTCGTGTCTCAGTAAATTATGACCAAGCATCCTTGGAAGGTGGATGCCCACTCCCAGGAGAGAATACAGATTTTATCATTGGAGTCATCTTTTTATTGGGTGCAGCCCCTAGAAGACTGTCTCCATCATTTGTAGGCAGGATGGCAACGAGTTACACTAAAAAATCCCCTGAGTTGGCAATTCCCTCTAGTGAGCTTCTTGAGACAAATGTCATCATATCTGTGGACCTGTGCTATAGTAGAGTTAAAGGTATCAAAATGACTTGGGAGTTGGTCTGTGGGATTTTTTTCTTCAAAATCTTCTTGCAGAAATACAACACAACACCTAATCTTAGTGTCTCATACCCTGTGTACTGCTGGGTTTTTCTTTGGTCCAGTTTGTATTATTTATTTAATCAGTTAGTTATTAAGTCAAGCATGCTATATAGCCCATGCTAGTCTTGAACCCAGACTTCTATTGCCTCTGACTCCCAAATGATAGGATTATGGCCATGAACCACCACATCTGGCTTTTGTTAATAGTTTATTAAGCTGTGGGTCTTAGTATCTTCTTAGACTCATTCAACCCTTTCATCCCAGCCTCCAGAGTAGCCAGGACCACAGACATGCCCACAACACTCCACTTCAGCCCCTGTGTTGACTGGCTGTCATTGCTCTACTCTGGTGCCAAGGTGAACCCCTGATGTAGTGACCAGTCAAACCCCAGAATACTGGCACGACTGGTCACAAGGAACAGCAGGAACACCAGCCTCACTTCCTCATTAGGAGGCACAAGATTCAATATTACAGATAGTTTTGTTCCTGTTGAATGATATTGCTGGGGTTTGGGGCATATATTTATTGTTGTGATGGTAAATGTTTAATATTTGGTTCTGAGTGGGTAGAATCTTCTGTAGTGTAAGTTACATCCAAATTTAAGGTACCAGCACTAAATCAACTGGCTTGCAAAATTCCTAAAAATTTAACTCTCCATTCTGGTCAGTCTGTTCAAACCATCTTTTATACATGGCTATAAACTGTTTGCAGGTTTGTTTAGTAGCACATGGTGCCAGCGTTTGGGGGAGGCCTGGACTCCCTTGGCCTGGTATTGAAACTCTGGTATATCCCCCCACCTTCATCTGTGGCCTTTCGTTTCCTTCTATCCTCCCTGGTTGACCATTCTTTCTCTGCTCATCCTCATGTCAAACCTTAGATGGTCACACCTCTCACATTGTCACAGGTGGGGACTAGATGATGCAGTCCTCTTACACTGTGATAGCTGAAATTTCCACACAGCTACAAATAAGTTCAGTATGAGAGTGTCCATGGATGCTAAATACATAGGTCAACTATAAGAAGCATTTGAGGCCGGGTGTGTGTCACACACCTTTGTTCCCAGCACTCTGAAGGCAGAGTTAGAAGGATCTCTGTGAGCTTGAGGACTTCATGGTCTATGTAGTGGGCTCTAAGCCAGCCAGGGCTACATGATAAAACTTTTTAAAAGATATTTGAGACTTAATTGATGATTAAAGATTCAAAACTGAATAAGGCACAGTTTCTGCCTCTGGTAACTCATGACAAGTAAAAAGATGGTAAATGATGTTCCCATGGCAGACATCAATAATCAATGACAGAGTCTATGGGCTGCTGTTCTGTTTTTCTTAATGTAGTGATTCATGGGGTTCTTACTTATTCATCTCTATTGGAACTAAAAATAGAAGCTTTCAACATTCTAGCAGATTCATTCATGCAAGTATAAATTCATTAATTGCAGGACCCAAAAGGTGTAAAGGAGGAAAAAGAAAATGTCAGAGACAGATTAATTACTATTATTGCCTAAAGCTGGCTCTGTTTATGGACTTACCTCTAAATGAATGTCATGTTGGGGTCACTATGAAAAACAGCTCTCATGCCCGAGGGCCATCACTGGCAGGCATCAGTGAGAGAGTATGAGCATACTCACATCCACAGGTCTGTGTGAGAAGTGAGTCTGACTGCAGAGAGAATGAGCAGCTGACATGTGTGACTCAAAGGGTCACAAGGAGCCAAGCTGTGTTTTAGAGAGAGTTCCAAACCTGAGGCTCCCTCTGGGATCTGCTTTCTTCCAAAGCTGCCTGACATGGGGGGCCCTTAATAGGGGGCTCCGCACTTGCCTTATGGGCTATCTGGTTGCTTCTTCTGTCTTCACGTCCCTGAAAGCATGCTGCAATTCTATGTTCAAACGTGATCTGAATATTACAATTGACTACAAAATGAGTCTTTATTCTTTCCCAAAGGATGAGAAGGGAACAGATTCTTAACATGATTTCTTACCACTATCATCTACTGAACTCTCAAATGCTAATTCTACCAGGACAGGTGGTACCAGAAACAAAGGCGCATCCTGAGAGGATCACGAGGCTTCCTCTGTCCTACATCTGGTGTCCATGGCGATCACTGGCCAGTCTCCTGAATTTGGAAACTTCTTGCTTCAGATCTTGTTTCTAGGGCCTAAAGGCTCCCTAGTTTTCCTAACATTTATATTCCTTACAAGGAATGATGTAACCTTTCACACCTATAGTTCAGTTTTTATGGTCCTTCCTAATATTTTAATTTTTCTAGTTCTTTAAAAAAAAAATTGGAAAGGATCTCAGCGAAAGGTGTGCAATAGACAAGATAATGAAATCACAGCAGGACCGACCAACACCTCCCCTACCCCCGCCCAGCACTGCCTGAATCCCCTTTTGGGTAAAAGGTTAATCTGGTTCATAGATGGACCATATAAGAAAACCTACATCTAACAAACTGGATGAACAGACTGTACCAACCTTAGAACGTCCCCTTCCTGGGTGAGTGGCCCACAGTTTGGAGACATTCAAGGGAGTTCCCTGCTCCCCAGTCAGGTGGAACCTTTTCTAGATCCTTATCAAACAAGAACAAGCTACAGCTTCCATGGCAGCATTTTCAGGGAACAAGAGAGAAGGGGATCTACCTCCCCCTCAACACACACACTGTGCTATTTTTGGAGACACCAGTGAGGCAGTCAGATGGGGAGGAAGTCACGAAGGAATGTCTGAATCAGATGGTATTTCACCCACTGTCACAGCCTGGATGCGCGCTCTCATCCACAAGTCAAACTGTCCTCCAGGCTTGCTAAATAAAAGCCACATGAAGTAGCCTGGTGCGCAAGGTTAGAGGTTAGAGCGCAGATACAGGGAAGCCAGGAGGGTGGAAGAAAAGCCGGGAAGGCATCCTGTCCCCAGAGAGCCATAATCTCCGCTCCAGTGGGAGAAACACTAGACACTACAGGTTTTCCACTCAAGGTTAGAAGGGGCTGGGACGGGGAGGGCGGAAGGATCTCTCACTTCAAACCCCAACAGCCAACGTCAGTCCTCACTTGGCCTACTCCTTTCTTACCTATGATTCCCCAGTTCCAGATTCCCTTGCCCAGTCACAGATTCCCCTCCAGCAACACAAAGTAGCCATTTCTGATAGGACCATACTGGAACCAAGGAGGAAGGATTTGACATCTGGGTTCCTGTGTGCCACATAGCTGCAGGGATCTCTGTGTTAGCCATTTCTTATATGGCTTTACATCCCTGGCTACCCAACCTGCACTGGGGACATGCTAATCTATCGATAAGGATCTTTTCCTTTCATCAGCTTGCTCGGAGTTAGTATGTAAGGAAGTACTAACACGAGCCTCCTTTGAAGAATTCCTGTGGCTTATACCTCAGAACCTTTGTGTTCGGGGTTCCCTGAAAACCTACCCAAGTCAAGCTGACAGAAACACAGGGAACTTGGGGAAGGATGTGTACCATTATTGTTAGATTCTAATTTTAATTCTTAGATGGCTCTTACAGCTGATTCCCCCTTTACGTAGAGTGAAAGCATCATGAAGCCCCACAGTTAGAATGTCTGGGTATTGGCTGGCAGGGCCTGGTGTGTGCCAGGGACAAGACAGAGAGTCCTGTGAGAATGATGAGCTCACAGTTGGCACTGAATGACAGCAGGTGACCATTGATGTCTAAATTAGAGTCACGCTTGTGGACCTGGGATGAGTTGACAGTTTTTCATTCAAATTTTTCCATGAATAAAGAGACAATGGTTATTATGCAGTTTCTGAAATGCCCATGGAAATTGATTTCAGGCTCAGAGCGACTCTAAGAAGAAAGTCTGAATTGCAGTCAGAACTACTTACCCTCAAAAAGCAGATGTGGAGACCCTGGGAGGCAGCAAACTAATTCTCTATCCACACAAGAACCATTGAACAGCTTGCACTTACAAATTTTACTATATACCACGCTCTGCTTTGAGTGATTCCCAAGGATTAGAATATCTCACACTCAAGATAACCCCACAGGGTATAAGATGTTACTATTCCTAGTCTAGAGCTAGACAGTTAAGGTAGAAGGAACCTGGAATGTCACAGAGGACGCAGTCTGATTTGTTTGTTATCACTTTAGGGTTTTAGATTCTTGTCTTTTTGAGACAGGGTCTCACTATGCAGCTGTGCCCCTGAATGCATCACGTAGACCATCCCAGCTTCTGATTTGCAACCCCTTCCCTGCATCTGCATTCTGAGTGCTGGGATTGCAGGTGTGTGCTGCCAACAGGGTGAAATCTTGACAGTGTTGCCTTCAGACTGTAGGTTCATCATCTTCCCTTTCCAGGGACAATGGATCCCCAGCTGCTCCCTCCCTGAAGATTCTCCTTTCTCCCACCCTGAATGTAAGTATGTACCACACACAAATACAGA